>BQNB010048393.1:2931-42588 GCA_026074375.1 Tanacetum coccineum | reverse complement strand
TTAATTCCCGTATTTTTAATGTTTTATCTATACAACGAGGACGTTGTATAATTCAAGTGGGGGATGGAATTAGAATGTTTGCTTGTCCTATTTTTCATATTAAAATGATTAAAATGCTTAAATTATGCTCAAACTTTAAAAAAAATAAGCATACTTTTGTGAAATTACTTGATACATAACCCGCACACAATAACCCTTATTAGATATTGTGAGGATTTAACCTATCCATTTCCAAATGTTTACCCAAATTCCACAAAATATATGTGTGTCGGTGATGTTGTAGACTTTAGAACTTGGCTTGGTATATCTATTCGAGATCACAGTGATGTGTATTAAGGATTTAGATGGAGTAACTTGTTTAAATTGGTAAATTTTTAGGATTACACCCAAAAAGCCTATACATGTTGTTTTATTAACTAACTACACTGGTTAGTTAACCCCTGTATAAAGCCTTTGTTTACTCTTAATTTAAGAGTAAGATACCCTTAGAAAAACCTGTAGAGCCAATCATTTAGAAATAACACCAACTATTTGTTTCGTTACACATTAGCATTCCCTGTTAGATTAAGTTCATATATCAGTTGCTAGTTGCTTTAAGTATAAAGTATGTATTTCCTGTGTCTTGTGTCAATTTCTATCTCCGGTATGGTTGGAAAAAAATTGCACATTGCAAATGGGAATGTAAAAAGTAGTCAAAACTCATTTATTTTTACTGCCATCACAATTATTGGTACGTCCGAAGAACGAAGAATTATCGAAGGAATTATCCAAAGTTATTATGATCGTGAAGATGGTAAAATTACACTGAGATTCGTAGTTATCGTAAAAAAAGGAAAAAATTAGAAAAATCGCAACAACAAAAAAGGAGGAAAGTTTAAAGATGATCGTTTCGCAAAATATTAAACCGAAGGAATTATCTGAAGGATCGATTATTCGTTGATACGTCTTATAAGTCAACGATGTAAAGTTTTGTATAAAGTGGTAGATATCGCCACTCGTCTTGTAAAAGTATGTAAAGTATTGGATGATTGGGAAGTTGACCGTTACGGGAACGCCAACTTACGTTGTTGTTTTTTATCTATGATCAAGACGTGTGTAAATAGTTATGTCTTTATCATGGTAACGGTCGAGAAAAGTATCTAGCAACTTGTGCCTTATTTGTTTTGGACTTACTCTTTTTTACTTCGTAATTTTTATTTAACAACAATTTATTTCCCTTTTCTTAATCATTAACCTTGGGTTTTACTCGAATGAGGATGTGATCGAGTCACACATGTCTATTCCGTCGTTACGGCCATGTATGTGTGCTTCAGCTGCCTTGTTGGTGTGGTATTTTTGGTGAAAGATTGTTAGAATGATCAACCCTAAGCCTTATAAATAAAAACCCATTTCCCTTTATAAACTTGTTACTCCTTAGCTCTAGTGGTGGAGATGTGTATCCTTGCCAAGCTTATGATAGAATACTCGTCACGACCGAGCAATTGAGCAAATTAGTTACATGTTACCACATAGATTAGTTGAGTGATTTGAGTGTTTTCATCTACCTATTTCGTGAGGTGTTTGGTTGTGTACTTGTAATAGATCAAATAAATGCTTAAATAGAAAAATCCTTAAAGAGACATTTTTATAAACTTCTTAAGGCTACTTGAGGACAAGTAGGATTCAAGTAGGGGGATATTTGATGACATCAAATAACGTCACTTTTATAGCATCATTTATCCCATGCAATTAACCCATTTTGTGTAATTATTGCAAATAATTGTTACTTGACCGTTTGTATATAAGAATTACAGTAATTATGGAGTACTTGATGATGATTAGCTAAAAGGAACGCATTCTGGAGCTTAAACAAAGAAATATAAAGAAAATTGTCTTTGACATCCTATACGCCGTATCCATCAAGGAAGATACGACGTATTTGTGACTGCATTTCACAAAAGACCACGAAGGAACAAGATTCAATACGCCGTATCTAGAGGACTCCTATACGCCGTATTCAAGTTATGGAATGTGAATATTCTGGAAGATACCGAACGTAGTCCCTACTCCAAGAAACCCCCAATATGCCGTATTGACCTCAATCAATACGCCGTATCGACCAAATTCCATACCTTATAAATAGAAAACCTAAAAACGGGTTTTCAGTGTGCTAAATCATATTTTTAATACCTTAACCATAAAAGTCGATTTTCAGAAGAAAAGAAGAGTAGAAGAGGTCGAGCATAGCAACTAATTCTATAGCAAACACCTTTTAATCTCATATACTCTTGTTATCGTTCAATTTTTGGTATCATTCGTTAACTCGGTTAGTTTACCTTGGTTAAATTATTACTCTTGTATTGATTATGATGTTTGAAGACTAATACCTTTAATACCTTTGGGTATTAGCCATTATTATGAAGATTTGAATGTTTGGTTTGTTTATATCAATTGCTTAATTTATCGTTGAATGCTTGTTCATGTTTATCAATATACTTGTTTACGTGCTTTTGTATGCGACCTATCATTCAACTGGATCAAGTGATACGGACCAAGTAATCTAGATGTCCGGATGGCTCTCCATATAGTGATTTGTACATCTAGACCAATAGGATCACGAATAATGACCTATCTTTGCCTTTAGATTGCGAGCTTAGTTGGACCGGCAGGTGACCCTTGGGATCGACGAGTATGTTCTTAATTAATTGGTAAAGACTTGGTTAGTAGACTACTAGTGTAAGAATTGCCATTAAGCAGTAAGTGGGTAAAGTCTCTATGAGATAGGGTTTAACAAGATCGCCATTGCTTTAATCCCTCAGATAGATTATAATCAGCAAAAAGGATGCTTTATGCAGATGCGTTTAATTGTGACAGAATTCTACGTGTCTAGGTTTAAGGAAGAAGTACCGCCTTCATCTTAAGAATGATATGCCGCCTCGAGATAAGAAATCATTGCACTTAATAAACAAACCAACGTTCTAATTGGGTTTATCATGGCTAATACAGTTTTCTTATATTTAGATAGACTGCTCTTTTATCTTTGGTTAATTTGCTTGCGTGTGTAATTGTGTCTTGAGTTGATTTAAGTCACCACAAAACCCATGTCAGTCTCTCAGGCTGAAAACCCACTTATCCGTTAGAATTAGGATTAACATAGGTTTAGCATAGGTTTAACATAGAATAGAATTAACTTAGTTTAGTAAACCAAAATATTAATAAATTGAAATATTGTTTCTCGCTCTTAGTGATCGACACCCTACTTACCACGAAACTCCTATCTGACCGGGTACACTGCCCGTTAAAGTGTTGTTTTTGGTAAATTCGGCAAAATATAAATTTAAAACTTGAACCATAAATTACAATCACACAACGACACATCAACTTCTTTTACTAAAGGTGAATTTATAGCCCCTCTTTCACTTGTTTTATATTTACTTTACAAATCTCGGGGGTGAATTCATGCTCATTATAACTTGTTTACATATTCATTTACAATCTCTTTTACATACTTGATTTCGTAACTTGGTTACATACACGTTTACATACACATTTATAAAACTGTCTACATACTCATTACAAACTCGTTTACAGTACTTGTTTTCACTTATGGAAGCAACAACTTTACTTTGATTCATTAGCTTAAGTGGCATGGAATGTTAATTACATTGGGTAAGCGTGAATGTCATAAAATAGATCTATTTGGGGTTGACATCCCCGTTCGGGTGATTAGCTCTCACTAGTTTTGGCGGTACCGAACTAACGAACGTTATACCATGTCGTTACATTGAACTATATTTACATGAACACTTACAGTGCCTTGAATAAAGTGGCATACATACATGTCAAATCCGCAGTTTCATGAACTTAGGGGTGAAATCGTAATCACACATGGTGACTATTGTATTAGATATGATGGTCATGCATACTTTACAAAGACTTTGGTCCAACTATACTTAACTTTTTGTGACTATTGTATGGGATACAATAGTCATACACATCTTTGATTTCAACATTCATACTTACATTTTTGGAGACTATTATAATGATTGAAATGGTCATACACACTTTACAAATCTTTAATCCAACATTTATACTTATAAAAATCTATGAACTCACCAACTTTATGTTGACACTTTTAGGTATGTTTTTCTCAGGTGAATATGATGCTTGACATAACTGATGTGCATTGGAGTCCAAACTTTACAAGATTTCTTTTCAAACGACACATTTAGAGGTCGTTCTCTCATATCTTGTGCAAAGGTACTGATGAAGTAACGCTTCCAGACCCTTATTTCGCCGCGACCCAATTTGGAGGGTGTTACAGATTGGTATTAGAGCCAAGGTTATAGAGAACTAGGTTGCATATTTTACCTAGACTATAACCGTTTTCACAAATATTGCATCACATCAAACTTTTTTATGTGCATACACACTACTTGCTTACTTGTTTATATTACGTGCTTACATGACATACATATATACATATATGCTTACATCCCTTATGTATATTTACATCATTTATATAAGAGTTATTATATAAATACTAGAACATTTCTTAAGGCAAAGTAATACTATAAACTCGTATGTCCTAAACATTACATAAACATTAATTTATCTTATATGATATTTTACCATCATTCATTTATGCCATGATGCATTCTATTTCATCATGTTACGTCTTCATCCCTGCCATGAGTGCATATTCATTTACCATACATCATCTTGCATCACGATTAACTTCCATACTACACGCATCCTGCATGGTTTCATATAAAGGAGATTTATATAAACTTTTGCTTGTGCAGGTTATGGTTGCGCCTACTATTCCTGTCTCTGCTTAGGAGAATCTTAGGGATCCGATCGAGATCAAGGTGGATGTTGTTCACCTTGCGCCCGTCGCTCTAGTTGCTTTTCCTGCAGCGACCGTTGTGAGGACACTAGCCCAACACGAGGAGGCAATACGGGGCATGTAGGAGCATTTGTTAAGGGTGCCCATACAGGAGGAGTTGACGGCCTTGAGATTTAAGGTAGACATTGCTGAGGCAGAGAATGCTCCACTACGTGCTACGATTAGGACAATGGAGGCGATCGAGACGGTTACTCGTAATCATGAGAGACAAGCTCGTATTGAGATTGAGTGTTAGTTAGCTTCGGTTCAGGAGTCCCACCGTCAGGACTAAGAGGACTTCAAGAAGCTCAAGGATTTCATGACCAGTCAGTACGGATATCGCTCATAGATATGTTGCTTCACGGTTAATGTATTATCTAGTATTGGAGATTTGTAGTATTAAGAAACCATATAGTCTTTTGGTGGGAAAAGCAACGAACCCAATTATCTATCAAATTATGGTGTTGTGAAACTTTCGTCAATGTTATTTAACTCTCTACTTGTTCATGCAAGCCACTTACTAAAACATTATAACCTTATGAACCATTTCACCATCACATGATAAACCATTTTACTATCATTAACAAATTATTTTACTATCATAAAATAAACTAACATCTTGTTTTTACCTTATGGAACTATTTTGTTGTCATTGCATAAATTATTTTACTATCTTAAGCTATTTAACTATTATCTTATAAACCATTGTACGGTCATCTCGCAAATCATTTTGTTGTCATCCTAAAAACTACCTTGTTTTCTTATCTTGTGAATTATTTTATCACACTGTAAACCATTCTGATACTACTTTATACATAACACTAATTTGACGAAAATGAGCATCGCATCGTTAGACCTCAAATATACATAGCCTGATCATCTATGTATAATTCAGGAAGGATCATGCCATACTGAGAAGTAGTCACCTTAAAAACTTATTTCAGAATCAATTTTCTACTGATATTATTGAAGAAAAAGAATTTGTGTGCGTATTCATAAAACGTGTTTATCACGAGAAACTAAACTAATAATCATAATAACTAAGTAAGCTCTCACACCATCTTACTATAAAGTCGACATCATCTTATACCAAATCTTAAACCAAGAGGTCGAAGACGCATCGTTAGCTACCCTAGGACAATTCGCCGACAAGTTTAACCACCATCAAGGAATTAAAACCCACACCTCTTCACCAACACCATTTCGGAAGGCAACACAACCTGAATTTCAGGACGAAATTCATTTAACACGGGGAGACTGTAACAATCCGCATTTTTACGTCATTTTACGTCAATAAATATTCAACATACTTGAATTGATAATATAAACTAGAAGAATACAAATAGTATTTATAAAACAAACAAATGGGTAAATCGCCAAATGGGCCACGCACCTCTTATGCGCTAATAATGTAAATCTCTCATCAAACTCACAATGTTGCAGCAAGAAAGATTGAGAGTTTGTCACTCAAAAAACGAAAACGTAGTCCAGAGTGGCTTGGTAAATACATCTGCAATCTATAAAACAGAAAGAACAAACGGTAGAGAGATAGTCCTAGCCTGAAGATGATGACGAGTGAAATGACAATCTATCTCAATATGCTTGGTGCGTTCATGAAACACCGAGTTACGCGCAATCCGAATAGCACTACGATTATCACAATGTAACGGAGTTTGATAGGCTGGCAGGGACATCCATATTTGCAAGCAACTCCACCGTAATCCAAAACAATCTCACTAGTAGTCACTACCATAGCTCGGTACTCAGCTTCAGTAGAAGATTTAGGAATAACATCTTGTTTCTTACTCTTCCACGAAATAAGACAATCACTAAGAAATATACAAACCCAGAGCTAGACTTGCTGTGAGAAGCCGAATCACCAGCCCAATCAGAATCACAATAAGCTTGCAGGGCAAAGCAGACCGTAGAGGAAAACAATAGGTACTGAAACTGAGTACCCCGAAGATGCATGAGAATGTGTAAAACAGCAGCCCAATGAACCATCGTTAGAGCATAAATAAAGTGACTAACAATGTGAACTACATAAGAAACATCTGAACGTGTAACTGTAAGATAAATCAAAACTTGCCACACAACAGGTCTGATGCAAAATGGTGGGGTTTTTTTTTTTTTTTTTTTTTTTTTTCGGGCAAGGATCCCGTTGTCAAGAGTTTATTTTAAACCATTAGATTAAAATATGATGAATGGTTGAGATCAAATGATTTGTCTTTTGATTAGATATTGTTCTATAGAGATATTTTCTCATATGTAATCGTCATATTACTATACTTAAATTAAAGAGCATTAGCCGGTATGCTTTTAAAAATTGTAAGACCAAATTTTATATTAAAAAAATAACTTCGGTAATGATGAGGTGAAGAGTACTAATAGTCGTTACGTAACGACGGTTAACTTTTTATTTTTTTATTTTTTTTATTTTTTTTTTAACTTTAATATTTAAAAAAAAAAACTTTAACATAGATTTTTTTTCAGATTTTACATAATTGGTTCCTTAATGTTCGTGAACGTATTATTGGGGATACAAGTTACGTTATTAGTCCCTGAGGTTATTGTCGGTTACAAGGTTAGTCTTTTAAAGTAAAATCTCGCGCTCTGCGGCGTTAGCGTGGGTGCAAAAACCTCGTTTGAAATACTGATTGAACAAATATAAGTAAAAACAATCTTGGCTTGCTTAGTCACTTCGTAAATATTAGGAAAAGCGAGCTTTTGTGGTAAGTATCGAAAACGTAATTTTGTGCTATTTATGATCAACTGATGAATCTTTTTTACATGGTAACTAGCCGTCGCTAATCAACAAAACATATTACCAACATGAAACTAGATGTATGATGGTTGTATCTATCGAAGTGTTAAATTGTATCAATCTAACAAGTTTTTTTTATTTCTTATGTTTATTGTCTTTAGGTCCTCTTTTCTTCTCCTCAATATCTTGAAGGACCAGTTCTGTCAAGTGCTTAAAGATGTTGTTGGTCTCTTGGTTTGGGCTGAAGCCTTGGTGGGCTTTATTCTCTTTGGGCCCTTGATTCTTGTTACCGTTGACAAGAGTAGTATATAACCCTAACTTATACCAAAGTTAGGGTTATCACTTCATTCACATATATCTAGAGCCGCTTGGCATTGCTCTCTTAGAGTCGTGACCTGGGAGATCATACTTTGTCTTAATCTTTTGATTGTGTGTTTGAGTAATCAATTGTAGTGAGGTGATAAGACCAACCTAGTTGGGACTATCACTAAGGGGAGGTTGGTTGAGGACTAATCTCTTATCTTGTATCTTGAACTTCGTTATTTGAATAAATATCACTAAGGGGAGGTTGGTTGAGTGATAGATATGGTATCTATGTTATTTAGTTATACTTTTCGCATGGTATCAGAGCTAAGGTTGTAGCTCTCGTGCTTCTTGGCTCGATTGGTGGTGGTTCTAGTTATATTGGAGGTGCTCGATTGGTTTTTTGGTATTTTTGAATCTAGGGTTTCTGAAACCCTAATTTGGTAATTGTGGTTTGTTGAATCTGGGTTCACCCATCCTCTAGACTAAGTGAATCTAGAGATTAGGTGATATATTTGGTTATTCTGCTGCTTCTATTGCTCTGTAGTCATCTCTTTTTTTTTATTTGTGCCCTGTTGATACTTTGCTAGATCTGTGAGTGCAAACGGGTTCGGTTAACTCCTTGACCCTCCAGCTTGACTGGTGTGGATACCTGCTCTGGCTAACCCCTGTTCACAATCTATCTTTTCTGGTAATCCTTGTGTGTTAGTTGTTCAGTATTGTCTGCTATTTGATTCTATATGGCTGCTGCAGCTCCTCCTCCTCCTCCTTTAATAGGTGGAGATGGTGGTGATAATCCCCAAGTTGTCCTTATTAGCAACTTGGATGCTGGTAATCCTCTTCATGTGCACAATAGTGATAATAGTAGTTCTGTTCTTGTTCTTTTTAAACTGCTAGGCACTGAGAATTATAGAATGTGGAATAATGCTATGAAACTTGCTTTACAAGCTAGAAACAAATATGGTTTTGTTGATGGTTCTTGTGTAAGAGACTCTTATGCTGATAGTGATGTCTTGTGTGCCCAATGGGATAGATGTAATGCTATGGTTCTTACCTGGATTATGAATGTTATGTCTAGTGATGTCTACATGGGCTTAGTTTACTCTGAAAATGCTTGCTGATGTTAGAAAGAATTGAGTGAAAATTTATGATAAATGTAGATGGTCTATTGTCTATATTTAATTCTAAAATTGGGGTCTGTGGAAACAAGGTGGAAGTACATGATGCTGACTATTTTCATAAGTTGAAAAAATCTCTCTGGAGAGAATTTGATGCTAATTACCAAAGTGCCCTAATTGTGTTTGTCTGTTAAATGGTCTTGTGCTGCTAGTACTGAAGTTGGACCCTTATGCTCAGCAACTCATGAAGCTGATGCAGTTCCTAATGGGTCTGGATGATTGTTATCAACCTGTCAGGACAGCTCTTCTCACTAGGGACCCCCTTCCTGATGTGAAAGATGCTTATGCCACTGTATCTAGAGAAGAATCCCACAGCGGGATTCCTGAGACCCCTGAGGCCATTGATGCTAAAATGCATGCTAATTCTTTTGCTACTAAGTCTTATAATCAGAAAAAAAAGGGTACTAATAACAACTTTAACAGAAAAAACTTTTGAGGTAATGGTCCCAACAACATCAGAGGACCCAACCCCAACTTGATTTGTAAGAATTGTGGTTTCACTGGTCATACCATAGAAAGATGCTATGAACTTATTGGATACCCTCCTGGGTACAAGAAGCCAAATGCACCTAAGCAACATGTGTTCAAACCTAATTTCAATGCCAATTGTGATACTAAGGGAAGTGACAAGCAGCCCTCTGCTTGTAATTACTCGGCCCTCTTTCAACTGCCCAGAGCAAATGCAGAAACTTCTTAATTTGATCAATGACTCCACATCTGGAAACACTCAGGCCAATATGGCAGGTAGAGTTTCTTTCTTTAATGGTAATGTCTTTTTTAATGTTAACCTTTCTAAATTCTATTATGGGAATACCCAAATTTCTTGTCAAGACCATTACCTTGGGATGGATCATTGACTCTGGGGCCAACCAACACCTTACCACATCTACCATTGGCATGACCAATGGTTGTTTGATATCATCAACTCACCATAACTGTTGGTACACCAGTCGTAATATGGCACACATTAGTCACCCTTGGTGACTTGAGACTCTCCAACACTGTGATTTTGGTTTGATGTTCTTGTTGTTCCTGGTTATTGTGTCAGTTTGCTATCTGTTAACAAACTTATTAAGGACAGTAAACTGTTTGTTGGTTTTGATGAAGATAAATGTTATATTCAGGACTTGGACAAAGGGATAACACTGGGCACTGTTTTGTGATCTGGGGGCTTTACCTATTTGATGACTCTAAGAACATAAGCTTAGGTAATGTTAATACTGTTATGGCCTTTAATGTTTCTAAAGACTTATGGCATAACAGACTTGGTCACCCTGCTGATCAAGTCCTCAATGTGCTTAAAAATGACCTAAACTTGTCTAAAAATACATGTGTTTCTGCCTGTGAAACTTGCCATAGGGCAAAACAAACAAGGGAACTCTTTCCCTTGAGTGATCACAAGTCTATGAATCCTGGTGAACTTGTTCACCTTGACTTGTGGGGCCCTTACAAGGTCTCTAGCAGAGAAGGTTTTAGGTATTTCTTGACCATTGTGGATGACTACTCCAGGGCAGTTTGGACTTACCTTTTGAAAACAAAAGATGAAGTGTTTGATTGCATTGTTAATTTCATTAAACTTATTCACAATCATTAAGGGTTAAGATTAAACCTTTAGAATCAGAACAATGAGAAACTGAATTTGTGAATAAGGAAAATGTTTTCTTTACTTGCTGATCTGGGCATCATCCATCAGACTTCTTGTCCTCATACCCCTCAGCAAATTGGGAATGTTGAAAAGAAACGTAGACACCTGCTAAATGTAGCAAGGAGTCTTATGTTTCAGGGAGGGATTCCTCTTAATTTTTGGTCTGATTGCAATTCTAACTGTGTGTTATTATATTTAACAGGCTTCCTTCTTGCTGAGTGGTAGGTACCCTATGAAAAATTTTGCTGCATATACAAAAAACCATAATCTCTTTCATCTTAAAATGTTTTGGGTGTCTGTGTTTTTATTCTATTCTTAAACAACAATGGAATAAAATTACATCAAGGTTGAAAAAATGTGTGTTCATTGGTTACTCTTCTGTCAAAAAGGCCTATAAATTGTTTAGCCTTGACAACAAAAGAGTCTTGTTTTCTAGAGATGTTAAGTTTTATGAAACTGTTTTCCCATTTAAAATGAAAAACACTAAAAGACATGACTTGGCAGATGTAGATTATACAAATTGTAACATTCCGTATTTTTAGGTCATTTACAACGTCATATATTTTACTAAAAATTTATTTTTCGTATGCATTTACTTTTAATTATAATAATTAAGTTAAATCGCGTAAGCTATAAATTATCAATTAATGTAAACGGACACCAAACGAATTAAAGTTTTCGTCAAGCAATCATTATATTTTTTTTCAAAAGTAATAATTAACTTTTATATTTTATTTTTGGTTACGTAAATTAAATACGTTTCGCGATAAATTGCGTTTAGGCATACCCGGAACCACCAAAACTTTTCTACGCTTCAACAAATACCCACTTTTATACCCAATACATAAAATTTACAAAATATATCATCTACATCTTATGTATTGCCGAAATTCTTGCATTGTGTACAACGTAAATATACAAAACTCTTTCCTATCGGTCAAAATGTATACCATACTTATCAAGTCCTAACCATAACATAGCATACTTTGGACTGAGGGCCATACCTAAGATAAGACATTACTTGAAACCTTACTTTGACTCCTAGCCATGGCTTGCCACCATCTTCTACATCTATACTAAGCTTTATCATCACTTCACATACAATTAAAACCTACTTAGTGAAATAATGAAATTCAGAGCCTTATATGACTCTCACCTATCATCTTTGCTCTCGTATATCTAGTCTCCACATGGCTCAGCAGCGAGCACCACGCTACAAATTCCTATTATTCTATTTTTATTATATCTCTTCATACAGCTTATACACATTTCATGCCTCTCAAGGATAATTACAGAGGTATCTTGTACTTGATGCGCATCTGCTAACCTTTTCATACAATAAAGCTATTAAGAGTATAGAGAAATGATAGGATGTACCTCTAGGAGTGTTTTTGAATATGGAATGACGGGTACTAGGGTTTTATATCGCTAATATTGCCTATTGATTGTACGGTTTATGATACTTAACCGCACAGTGTAATTTCATCTATGCAAATTACATGACATAATAAGGTTATCTAATATAACCTTCAATGATCTTTGACTATTCTGCATATTTTTATATGTTTACATGTTCTTTGTATGATAACTGTATACACACTCACTTTAGGTATGTATATTCTCAGTGTATGTTTCCAAAACAAATAGAATATACACATATGTTTATGGAATACCAATTACGACATATTAGTTGAAATCTTTATTGTCAGTGTATAGAGCTTTTAATAAAATAAAAACCCAATATAAAAAAATATCATATAAAGGAATAGAAGATAGTTTAATGTTGAGATGATTACCCTTAATCCTCTAAAAACATCCTTTAAAAGTAACGCGTATTAGATAAACTGTGACTTCGAGTGCGTACTACCTATAGTATCACCTCATCAGCTCTGCGTTTCCTCCATACACATATACACAAACTTGATCTGTCCATACCCGTAATGATCCCCACTGAAGGTACTTTTTTCGATAACCATTCATCTTTGATGTAAGATGATGAATTGAACAAAGTATCTAAACCCTTTGTTTAGATATTAATAAAACCTAGATTTACATTTTAAAACCCTCTAGTTCTCACTATGTTCTTTTTTAATACTTGAAAAGGTTAGCCAATGCTTGGAATTACTTTAGAATTATCTTAGGAGAATGTGTATAGTGTATGGGTTGTTTATAAAATTTGATATGGGTTTGTTGTGGGTGGTTGTGCTTGAGCGTGAGCTATATAGTGAGCGTTAAAGGAGTAGAGAGTTTATTAAAAGGTGGCAGTTATGTTTGATTTTTTTCTAAGTGTTAATGTATGTAAGTGATATAACTCTTATGTATAGATGTAAGTATGGTGCAAGACATGGTCTAGGAGTCAAAGTAAGGTTCAAGTAATGGGTCTTAGTCTTAGGTATGGCTCTTAGTCAAAGTATGCTAGGTATGGTTAGGACATTGTGAAAGTATGGTATACATTCTTGACACCAAAGGGAAAGAAGTTTTGTTATATTACATGTACACAATGCAAGGAATTTGGCAATACATTTGAATGTAGATGATATATTTTTGTAAATTTTTTTTATGTAATTGGGTATATAAAGTTGGGTATTTGTTGAAGACGTAAGAAAAGAAAGTTTTGTCAGGCTTTTCGGGTATGCCTAAACGCAATTTATCCCGAAACGTATTTAATTTACGTAACCAAATATAAATATAAAAGTTATTTATTACTTTTGAAAAAAAATATAATGAATGCTGACTGAAAACTTTTAATTCGTTTGGTGTCCTGTTACATTAATTGATAATTTATAGCTCACGCGATTTAACTTTGTTAATTTTTATAATTAAAAGTAAATGCATAGAAAAATAAAATTTTTAGTAAAATTTATGACGTTGTGTAATGACTAAAAATACGGAATGCCATTTTACAATTTGTATAAATCTACATCTTGCCCAGGTCATGTCTTTTAGTGTTTTTTCATTTAAATGGGAACAAACAGATTATAAAACTTAACATCTTAGAAACAACAGACTCTTTTGTTGTCAAGGCTAAGTGTCTAATTTTAGGCCTTTTTGACAGAAGAGTAACCAATGAACACACATTTTTCAGACTTGGATGTAAGTTTATCACTGTTGTTAAGAATAGTTGAAAAACACAGACACCCAAAACATTTTAAGTGAGAGAGATTAGGTTTTTTGTTATGCAGCAATTCATAGGGGGACCTACCACTCAAGACGGAAGAAGGAAGCCTGTTGATTAAATACACAGCAGTGAGAATGCAATCAGACCAAAAATTAAGAGGAATCCCTCCCTGAAACATAAGACTCCTTGACTACATTTTAGCAAGGTATTATGTTTCCTTCAGCAATCCCATTTTGCTGAGGGGTATGAGGACACGAAGTCTGATGGATGATGCCCAGATCAGCAAGTAAAGAAAACATTTTCTTGTTCACAAATTCAGTTCCATTGTCCGATCTAAAGGTTTTAATCTTAACATTAAATTGATTGTGAAAATGTTTAATGAAATTAACAATGCAATCAAACACTTCATCTTTTGTTTTCAAAAGGTAAGTCCAAACTGCCCTGGAGTAGTCATCCACAATGGTCAAGAAATACCTAAAACCTTCTCTGCTAAAGACCTTGTAAAGGCCCCACAAGTCAAGGTGAACAAGTTCACCAGGATTCATAGACTTGTGATCACTCAAGGGAAAGGGTTCCCTTGTTTGTTTGGCCCTATGACAAGTTTCACATGTAGAAACACTGGTATTTTTAGACAAGTTTAGGTCATTCTTAAGCACATTGAGGACTTGATCAGCAGGGTGACCAAGTCTGTTTATCGCCATAAGTCTTTAGAACATTAAAGGCCATACAGTTTTAACATAACCTTATGCTTATGTTCTTTGAGTCATCCAAATAGGTAAAGCCCCCCGATTACTACCATTGCAAGTGTTATCCCTTTGTCCAAGTCCTGAATATAACATTTATCTTCATCAAAACCAACAAACAGTTTACTGTCCTTAATAAGTTTGTTAACATATAGCAAACTGACATAATAACCAGGAACAACAAGAACATCATGCAAAATCACATTGTTGGAGAGTCTCAAGTCACCAATGTGAAACTTAATGGTGCCAATAGTACCATTGGGGTGACCAACAGTTATGTTGAGGTTAGAGATATCAACAACATTGGTCATGCCAATGGTAGATGTGGTAAGGTGTTGGTTGGCCCCAGAGTCAATGATCCATCCCAAGGTAATGGTATTGACAAGAAATTTGGTATTCCCACAATAGAATTTAGAAAGGTTAACATTAAAAAAGACATTACCATTAAAGAAAGAAAATCTACCTGCCATATTGGCCTGAGTGTTATCAAGATGTGGAAGCTGGAGTCATTGATCAAATTAAGAAGTTTTGCATCGTTGTCTCATGTGAAAGAGAGCCAGGGGAATTACAAGCAGAGGGCTGCTTGTCACTTCCCTTAGTATCACAATTGGCATTGAAATTAGGTTTGAACACATGTTGCTTAGGAGCATTTGGCTTCTTGTACCCAGGAGGGTATCCAATAAGTTCATAGATTCTTTCCTATGTTAAATGAACAGTGAACCACAATTCTTTCAAATCATGTTGGGGTTGGTCCTCTGATGTTGTTGGGACCATTACCCCTAAAGTTGTTTCTGTTAAAGTTGTTATTAGTACCCTTTTTATTCTGATTATAAGACTTAGCAGCAAAAGAAGTAGCATGCATTTTAGCATCAATGGCCTCAGGGGTCTCAGGAATCCCTCTGTGGGATTCTTCTCTAGATACAGTGGCATAAGCATCTTTCACATCAGGAAGGGGGTCCCTAGTGAGAAGAGTGTGTCTGACGGTTGATAATAATCATCAGACAAATTAGGAACTGCATCAGCTTCATGAGTTGCTGATGCAGGGCCAACTCAGTACTAGCAGCACAAGAACATTTAACAGGACAAACACATTTAGGCACTTTGGTAATAGCATCAAATTCTCTCCAGAGAGAGTTCAACTTATGATAATAGTCAGCAACAGTACTTCCACCTTGTTTCACAGACCCAATTTTTAGAATTAAATTATAGACAATAGAACCATCTACTTTATCATAAGTTTCATTCAATTCTTCTAAAACAATCAGCTAGCATTTTCGTGTAAACTAAGACCAATGTAGACTTCACTAGACACAAAAATTCATAATCAGGTAAGAACTATTAGCATTAATTATCCCTATTAGGCACACAAGACATCACTATCAGCATAAGAGTCTCTTACACAAGAACCATCAACAAAACCATATTTGTTTCTAGCTTGTAAAGCAAGTTTCATACCATTATTCCACATTCTATAATTCTCAGTGCCTAGCAGTTTAAAAGGAACAAGAACAGAACTACTATTATCACTATTGTGCACATGAAGAGGATTACCAGCATCCAAGTTGTTAATAAGGACAACTTGGGGATTATTACCACCATCTCCACCTGTTAAAAGAGGAGGAGGAAGAGCTGCAGTAGCCATATAAAATCAAATAGCAGACAATACTGAACAACAAACACACAAGGATTACCAGAAAAGATAGATTGTGAACAGGGGTTTGCCAGAGCAGGTATCCACACCAGTCAAGATGGAGGGTCAAGGAGTTAACCAAACCCGTTTGCACTCACAGATCTAGCAACAGTAATCACCAGGCACAATAAAAAAAAAGAGATGACTTACAGAGCAATAGAAGCAGCAGAATAACCAAATATATCACCCAATCTCTAGATTCACTTAGTCTAGAGGATGGGTGAACCCAGATTCAACAAACCACAATTACCAAATTAGGGTTTCAGAAACCCTAGATTCAAAAATACCAAAAAACCAATCGAGCACCTCGAATATAACTAGAACCACCACTAATCGAGCCAAGAAGCACGAGAGCTACAACCTTAGCTCTGATACCATGTAAAAAGTATAACTAAATAACATAGATACCAGATCTATCACTCAACCAACCTCCCCTTAGTGATATTTATTCAAAGAACGAAGTTCAAGATACAAGATAAGAGATTAGTCCTAAACGTGGTGTAATCAAACTTACAACAGTAAATTATTGGATTAAGTTCCAACTAGGTTGGTCTTATCACCTCACTACAATTGGTCACTCAAACACACAATCAAAAGATTAAGACAAAGTATGATCTCCCAGGTCACGAATCTAAGAGAGCAATGCCAAGCGACTCTAGATATATGTGAATGAAGTGATAACCCTAACTTTGGTATAAGTTAGGGTTATATAGTACTCTTGTCAACTGGTACAAGAATCAAGAGCCAAAGAGAATAAAGCCCACCAGGCATTCAGCCACACAACCACAGAGACCAACACAATCTTTATGCACTTGACAGAACTGGTCCTTCAAGATATTGAGGAGAAGAAAAGAGGACCTAAAGACAATAAACATAAGAAATAAAAAAAACTTGTTAGATTGATACAATTTAACACTTCGATAGATACAACCAATCTACATCGAGTCATGTTGGTAATATGTTTGTTGATTAGCGTCGGCTGTACCAGGTAAAAAAGATTCAACAAGTTGTATCAGTAAATAGCACAAAATTACGTTTTCATAGCTTACCACAAAAAGCTCGCTTCCTAATTTTATGAAGTGACGTTAGCGCCAAGTTTGTTTTCACTTATTTTGTTCTATCAAGTATTTCAAACGAGGTTTTGCACCCACGCTACGCCGCAAAGCGCGAGATTTTACGTTAAAGACTAACTTTTTAACCGACGAATAACCTCATGGACTAATATCGTAACTTGGTAACCCCAAGAATACTTCACGAACATGAATGACCAATTACGTAAAATCTGAAAAAAATCTATGTTGGAGTTTTTTTTTTAAATATTAAAGTTAAAAAAAATAAAATAAAATTAAAAGTTAACCGTCGTTACGTAACGACTATTAGTACTCTTCACCTCACCATTACCGAAGTTATTTTTTTAAATATAAAATTTGGTCTTACAATTTTTAAAAGCATACCGGCTAATGCTCTTTAATTTAAGTATAGTAATATGACGATTACATATGAGAAAAGATCTCTATAGAACAATATCTAATCAAAAGACAAATCATTTGATCTCAACCATTCATCATATTTTAATCTAATGGTTTAAAATAAACTCTGACAGATGGTGATCCTTTGCCAGACCCAAGTTTGTATCGGACTGTTGTGGGCAGTTTGGTTTATCTTACAGTTACACGTTCAGATGTTTCTTATGTAGTTCACATTGTTAGTCAGTTTATTTATGCTCTAACGATGGTTCATTGGGCTGCTGTTTTACACATTCTCATGCATCTTCGGGGTACTCAGTTTCAGTACCTATTGTTTTCCTCTACGTCTGCTTTGAACCTGCATGCTTATTGTGATTCTGATTGGGCTGGTGATTCGGTTTCTCGCAAGTCTACTACTGGGTTTTGTATATTTCTTAGTGATTGTCTTATTTCGTGGAAGAGTAAGAAACAAGATGTTATTTCTAAATCTTCTACTGAAGCTGAGTACCGAGCTATGGTAGTGACTACTAGCGAGATTGTTTGGTTACGTTGGTTGCTTGCAAATATGGATGTCCCTGCCAGCCTATCTACTCCGTTACATTGTGATAATCGTAGTGCTATTCAGATTGCGCGTAACTCGGTGTTTCATGAACGCACCAAGCATATTGAGATAGATTGTCATTTCACTCGTCATCATCTTCAGGCTAGGACTATCTCTCTACCGTTTGTTCTTTCTGTTTTATAGATTGCAGATGTATTTACCAAGCCACTCCGGACTACGTTTTCGTTTTTTGAGTGACAAACTCTCAATCTTTCTTGCTGCAACATTGTGAGTTTGATGAGCCACCCAAGTAACCCAGTTAAGTTTCGTGATATAAGGATTAAAACACTATTGAAAAGATAAATTAACTAAGTTATTTTATCTACGAGGATGAGTATGCCAAAGATAGATTGATTTCTGAACCGCAAGATTAACCATCATTTCACATAACAAACACTTTCAAATATGTCTTTCAACCGCTTTGAAAAGGGAATGTTATTTAACCAAAAAAGCATTCATCATACGAAGCAATATCAATATCTTCAAGTTCCCACCAGCGCAAGATTTTCCTCCACATTTGACAAGCCAAATGACAGATCCTTATTAATAAATTGCCTATTTTTATCCTCAAAAACATTAAACATTAACTTTCCGAGGGCCGTGCTTAGCACGGCCAAAAACACATCCTAGTTTCATATATACTTCCAACTAGTAATGAAAAACAAATCACTCTTTCTCTCCACGCATAAACTCACGGCTCAAACAACACATACAAGAAGAATTGGTTATTGATTTTATTCAAGTGATCTTCAAGGAGTACTAAGGGTATTATTAGTTATCAAACAAATTTGGGGTTTGATTTACGTGTTAAGCTAGCTTTCTTGCCATACATCGTCACACAAGGTTCACACTATATCTCTACACTTTTATATCATTTACATATTTAATGCATTCCATGTTCATATTAGGACCTATATATACTTGTGGTGTTGAAAAAGTTAAAGAAACATTAGTTCCTTAAAACACAGATTCTGATTTCAAAAATCATACTTAAGTTCGAATTTGTAGAACCTATGTAAACATATTTTTGGCCCTAGCTGTTACTAGAACACTTACATATATGTCTTGTGATGTTATCTATTTTTTTTGGGAATTTATAAAGATCGTTTGCTACGATTAATAAGTCACACGAAGAAAGTTAGTAAATTCGGACAAGATTCTGAGCACCAGATTTCTTTTATAAAAACCACTAGGTTAGGTACGTTTTGGGCATTTGGTCCAGTTGAAGTATTTGTAGAGGACTCTTTAATTTAGATTCTGAGAATTGAATGAACATGTGAAGATAAGTAACGAGGGAGATATGGCCCGTTTACCGGGAGGCAAAGCTGCTGTCTTGGGACAACAGTGACTGAAGTGAACCATTTTTGGTATAACGTTTTATTTATAACAAAGTGAGTCAAATGGCTTGCATATTTGAAAACTAGACTCAGTGTAGATAATCTTAGAATCCGAAAATGCGTGATTTTATGAGAAAAAGAAAGAGATATAGCCGATTTACGACACAAGTTTTCTGAAAACTGTATTGAGCAGATCCGAAAATGTTTTGCCTAAACCAACAACTAAACCTTATGAAATGAAACAGAGGCCTTGAGATAATGAAAGTAGACATTTTTAGCTTCTTTTAGAGAGTTTCCCCAAGAAAAACGGCTTTAAAATGAGCTAGATACGCGCGATTTAAGTTAGACTTATAACTACATAAACTAGTTTTAATCTACTTTTAGTTTATGTATTAAAAACCCTTTTATTTTGACATATAACTTATAACTACCAAGTATTATATTACTAGGGAGTTTCATAATCATATGAGGCCTTTTTGGGGTGTCGTGTCGATGAGTTGTGGATTTACGATTTAAAGTGTCCTGGCTCCTCATACGTTCACTACATGACCTCTAAATTATGATAGCCCGAACGATAGTATGATGTTATTTATAAAAGGCAAATAACCAAACAAAACTTTAAGAATACTTCATACAATAACATAAGAATCTATGTTCAACATTATAATCAAAGTCAATAACTTTATATTATCATAATTTATTCTAAGATATGAATAGTTTTATAAACACCTCACTACAAGTATATATGAGTGGCATCGCATTGTGTAATTCATATTCATATGTACGCTTGACATTTTATTATACGACCTATAATTAATTAGGTTGCATTCGGACGTTTACGTGACGCATTATCTTTCTGTGATTTATATTGTTGATTCATTCACTCGAGGTGAGTTTATAGTCTCACGCTTTACTTGTTTTACATATACTTTATACTTTTGGGGTGAGAATATGCTTGTTTATAAATACATTTACATGATTGATTTAAACTCATTACATGTGCATTTACAAATCGTATACAAACTGGTTTATATACTCAATTACTTATTTTGGGACGAAATACATTGCTTGTTTTAATTCATTTTTAAACAAGGACATTACTTTACTTTTACCCAAATGATTACGGATTTGCTTAAGCGGATTGAACTGTGAATTACCTGGAGGGTGAGCGCGAATGTTATAAAATAGATCTATTTGGGATTGACAATCCCCGTTCGGGTGATTAGCTATCACTGGATAAACGAACGGTATAGCATGACATATCAAAGGACGATATTTACAGGAAGATGAACAATTACGGTGCCTTGAATAAAGTGGCATACAATTAAGTCTACGCAACGGTTTCATGAGCTTAGAGTAATCATAATCATGGTTTTATACACACATGGATATTTACGTTGTCTTGAATAAAGTGCAACACATACTTTGAACAATGGTGGTCCAACTATACTTATATTTTTGTGACTATTTGGGGATTGAAATGGTCATGCGTACTTTATAAACTATTGAATTCTAATATTCATACATACATTTTGGTGAACAATTATAATGATTGAAATGGTCATGCATATTTTACAACACTTTGAACTCCAACATACATATATATATATATTGGTGAACATTTAAGGATTGAAACGGTCATATATAGTTTTGGGATTCACATTTATACTTACAAAAACCTATGAACTCACCAACTTTATGTTGACACTTTTAAGCATGTTTTTCTCAGGTGAATTAGATGCTTGGCTTATGTGATGTGCATTGGAGTCTAAACAATACAAGATTACTTTTCAAACGACATGTTTAGAGGTCCTTCTCTCATGACTTGTGCAATGTTATTATGAAGTAACATGCCTCGGATACACTATTTCGCTGCGACCCAATTTGGGGGTGTTATACTTTAATCCACGCAATCAAATTAACTGAAGATAAAAGAGTGATCGAGCCTTATGATAGAAAACTGTATTAGCCATCATTACTCCGATTAGAAGTTGGTTTGTTTATTCAGTGCAATGATTACTTATCTCGAAGAGGTATATCATTCTTAGACTTAGGAGGGACTTCATCCTAAGACCTAGACACATTAATTCTGTCACAATTAAAGCATCTGCATAAAACATCCTTATTTGCTGAATATAATCTATATTAGGGATTAAAGCAATGGTGATCTTGTTAAACCCTAGCTCATAAAGACTTTACGCACTTACTACTTAATGGCAATTTATACTCTAGTAGTCCACTTGTCCAACTATCTAATGGAATTAGAACATTACATGTTGAATTATCTAGATCCACCTACTAGTCAACATGTTCAATAAACCAAAGACAGTTTCTATTAACTAGTTAATCCATAAGCGTATCCTTAGCACGATTTTATAAGGACAATACTTGTGATCCTATGATTCTAGATGTATAAATCACTATATGGAGAGCTATCCCGACATCTAGATTACTTGGTCCGTATCACTAGAGCCAGTTGAATGATAGGTCGCACACAAAAGCACGTAAACAAGTATAAATTGATAAACATAAACAAGCATACAACGCTAAATTAAGCAATCGAGATATAAACAAAACCAAACATTCAGATCTTCATAATAATAGCTAATACCAGAAGGTATTAGCCTTCAAACATCATAATTAATACAAGAGTAATTGTTTTAGCCAAGGTAAACTAACCGAGTTAACGAATGATACAAAAAACTGAACGATTACAAAAAGTATAAGAATTTACACGTTGTCTTCTATGGATTGGAATGCGTTGCAAGACCTCTTCTGCTCTTTTTCTCCTCCAAAAATCGACTTTTATGGTTTAGGTATCGAGAATATGATTTAACACACTTAAAACTTGTTTTTGAGTTTTCTATTTATACTGTCTGGAAGTCGGTTCGATACGGCGTATCCAAGGGATTGAATACGGCGTATTGAAGTTTCTTGGAGTATGGACCACGCTTGATATCTTCCAGAATATTTTATTCTCATATAGCTTGGATACGACGTATTGCCTTTCCTGGATACGGCGTATTGGACTTGTTCCCTTTGTTTGGTGAGTGCAGGCACGGATACGCCGTAGTTTCTTTGATGGGTACGGCGTGTTGGTAGTCAAAATCATTAATCTTCAAAATATCTTCATTTAAGCTCCAGAATGCACGCCTTTTGCTAATATTCACCAAGTACTCTCTAATTACTACAATTATCAAATATAAATGATTAAGTAACAATTCTTTGTAATAATTATACAAAATAGGTTAAATACATGGGATAAATGATGCTATAAAATAGACGTTATTTGATGTCATCAAACTTGAGCTTTCTGACCGATTATATTCTTGTTCAGTAGTAACAGTCTTGACTTTGAATGATTGACTTTTAAGGCTTGAGTATGAGCATGTGATAATGAATCCGACTTAGCTAAAATGAGGGATGCAACACCGACGTTTGTACCTGTATTTGAATGTTAGTAATGAATAGCAGTTATGGACGAATATGGCTTTGCATTCGTCAAGATTCGGTTGCAATAACCTCCGGTTCTTGTTAGAAATAAATGACATGTATAAACAGCAACAAACTGGATCAGGAGGTTGGATAAAATGAAACAAATAATCAGCCATTTTTATTAGAGAGAAAAGATGAAAGATGGGAAGATGTGTGTTCTTGAGAGAAAACACACACACTTTCACCTTATAAAAGTGAGCTTCACCCCTCCATGGAAGTATGGAGGGGGTATTTATAGTCCCGGGCTTTACTAGCTAAACTAACCCGACAGGACTATAAATGATAAATGTAATTCCAGATAAGTCACCATATTTTAGGGCTAACAATCTTCCCCCAATATGTGGACTTACGGAATTACTTACAATGTTCCTAACAAGTACAAATAACAACGTAATATAGTCTTCCAAAGCGCTTCCACAGCTGAAGTTGTCTTCTGAGTTCTCCTCGTCTTAAAACTTGTATTCCAGCCTGGATCTTCATTGCCTTTACTTGTTCTTGAACCATTGTAGTATGCATGAGTTGGATTAACTTACCCCCAATCCATGCAGCATGTCTTGAAAAGATTTCTTCATAGACTCCTTTTTAGCGAAGTTTCTGAATCGGCTTCCCCCCAAACCAACATCCCTATCTTAAGCAGATTCTCAAACATTGATGTAGCTTGAACAATCTTCTTCTTGTCATCAAAGTGCACAGCGGAATTTTGTAGAAGTAAAACCACACAAGCGACCACTGCTTCTTGTCATTAGGGCTTGGTGAATATTCGTTCGGGGGTGCATGCGAGAAATCAGCAACTGTTCTTCTCACGTTTGCATAATACTTCACAAACCATACTAAACATTTTTAAGGCTAACAAACTTCCCCCTGGAAGTTTACATGGTAACATCAAAGTCAATTAAGTCCCGAATGTACACATTTTCCCCCATGATGGTTGCGAACTCTCGGAAGCATCATTGTCGTGTACGTCCATCTACTCGAGAATTTCTTGTCATAAGCACAAATCTTGATATACAAAAGAATCATTACCCTCTTGACTTCACAAACCGTAGAGGAGATGAAGCAAGAATCAAGAACACTTGGTATAATCAAGGTCTTGTGAATGAATGTCATCGAAGAACTTTGAAGATTTTGCTTAGACTGTGAAGTATCGTTGTCTTGGAATAGCACAAAAATACCCGTGAGAAGTGCTGATTACATCTCAACCTTTAACTCTCTGGCTAACTTACCAACCTCGTATTCTTTCGGCTATTGTTGTGATCACATGGTGAAGTAAACCCGTTATACCAAACTTGAAACTGAAGTAAAATCCCCCAAATTTGTTACTTAAGCTTGCACTATTGTTGATTGAAGAACGGTGCAGAAGAGAATCTCTAAGTACCTTATACTCCATCAAAAGTATAAGAAGTACAACACCTCTTGAAATTATCCACATCGACATCTGCGTGTGACACTGAGTACTACAACGTAACTCCTTTAAGTGATAGTTGTCCAGGTCTTCATCCAACCACCCCTTGACCGCTGGAAACTAGATAATCCAAGTCTTAATCATAAATTGTATACGTTCAAGCAAGTCATCAATCGATAGAAAATAGAAGAAAGTCACGATGATGAAATAAGTAGACGCCTTTTGTGAAATCCCATACTCAATTGCAAAAATAAGGGATACCAAATCCACTTCGTAATCACATGTCATCTTATCCAAATCTCTAGCCATTTTGTCATTACGCTGAATCTTTTTCAGGATCGTTTTGGGATTAAGTGTCGTTGTTTGTGTGGAGTGTTTTTATGGATGATTGTGTTTTACATGATCTTGGTTCTTGATTGTGGTGTTTGTTTGTTGTTCTTGTTTTGATTATAATATTCCCAAATTCGGTCATATGCCCAAAGTCGGTCACATGCCCACCTGATGCGCGGATCGACCTTACGCGGTAAGGTCGAATTTTTTTCCAGGAAATTAGGGTTTTCAAAACATGGGTTTTCACTGGTCAAAACGAGCTCTCATGACTTTAGTCAAAACGCAATGAAACCTCTAATCAAAACGCAACAATCTTGATCAAAACGCAATGAATAAAAAATTAGGCAGAGTAACGTTTAGTCAAGAACGCAATGATGTCTCACAACGCAACCTGTAATCAAAACGCAGTAAACCAAAAGCACCAATGACAAACGCAACGAGTCCAACGCAACGAGTCTCAATACGCAACGAGTCAAAAACGCACGAGTCAAAACGCAACGTAGTCAAAACGCCACATCTGCAAAACGCAATGAGTCAAAACGCAACAAGAAGGAAGTCAAAACGCAACAAGAAGAAATCAAAACGCAACATGAATTTTGCCAGAAAGTCAAAACGCAACGACGAAATATACGAGTTTTTCCACCTAAAATCGCCTAAAAATCGCCCTTTTTGACCTTTTAACTTGATTTCTCTTGCACAATTAGCTACCTTATGCCTAGATCTTGCTTAACACCATAAACCTTCCACACATCTAAGCACACACATTCGTTTTTGATTTTTCTATTGACTTCTTTTGACCACGAATTTGATCTTGTTTAACCACAATAATCAGTAGATAAACAACACGGATTCCCCCTATGCTCTGGTGCCAATTGTTAGTATAGATTCACCCTTTGAACAATGATCCGGAGGCTTGGTAAAATGGAAAAGAAAAGTATCCATATTATTAGAGAGAAAAGAGATGAAATGGGAAGAGGTGTGTGTGTTGAGAGAAAACACACACACACACACTTTTACAAAAGTGAGCTTCACCCCTCCATGGAAGTATGGAGGGGGTATTTATAGTCCTAGTGACACACAACTATCGTAGCTTGTCATTATTAGTCCCTATGTGTCACGCTATAAATAAACTAATGTAATTCCGGATATGTCACCATATTTTAAGGCTAACATGAGTCTAGAGCCTTGAGATCATCCAAAAGTCTCGTTAGGACACTTTTCCCATTTTTGAGCTTGATTTCTCCACACACAATGAACAACAATTAAAGGATTTTAAGAGATCCTTCCGCATTATCCTCGTGGTATTGCCAGAACATCCGAGTGATACGAAAGTACTCACAATGAAGATGGAAATCCTTCTAGAGCCAACATCAAACAAGCTCTTGGTAGGTGACATGTGAGATCCACTATGGATTAAACTTATGACAAATGGAAAGCAACGATGGTGCGATTCTTTGTGAATCAAACTTGTTCCAGGTTGTGAATTGACGAATCATTTTGGAAAACCTCTCGATGTGCTCAACAACTGATTTTCTAGCACATCGATTATGAACTTCTTTCAAAACAAATGAGTTTCTAATGAAATTTGATTTTATGCTATCAAACACTCTCGATGTGTCACAAAATACTTTCTCAAATGACACGTCGATTGATTTTCAAATCAACTTTTCTCTTTAATCGGTAAGATAGTAACTAACCGATTCACTCTTATCGTGCTGTCTGCTTTGAGACGTTCCGATACAGAGAACATGCAAGTATGGAGATTTTGATGGTTTACACAACAATGACTAGTACTTAACTGAAATCCTGTCAAGGAGATTCTTCTTAAGATGAATCTACCTGATCACAGGTCGGTCCTCATGGATCCGGAGGTTAATCCAACCAGACTAGGTCGAATGACAAAGCCAAATTCGTCCACATGCTTTATTGCTAACTGTTTTATTACAGGATCAAGTTATGGTGGTAATGGAGATACCTCGTTCCAGTGGAGTCAATTCACAGCCCCATGCTCACACTTAAGGCTTTCAATCAAAGACACCATGACAACCAAAAGACCTACAACACAGCTTCCGCTACTCTAAAAACAAATGTCATGTTCAAGAAAAGTGTAAGCATGCCGGTCCGAAGGTCACAACGTCACATGAAGGCAATGCTACTCAACAAGGATGATCAAGAGACTTATGATGGATGATGATCTCAAAGAAAGCTCAAAGGTCGCACAAGCCTAAGGGACAAATCTCAAAGTTCACTACATAATGTACAATGATCTTAAAGAATGAAGAATCAAAGACTACGAACTACAGACAGAAGGTCGAAGAACTAGAATGCTATTATTCAAATTGTATTTTATGGGGTGACCTCCCTTAGGGGGAGATTGTTAGGATTATGAAAAAGACTCAGTTACCCCCGTGTATTGTTTAGTATAACAAAGCTCGTAGTTAGAAAGTAAGCGTATGACTTTTGGTATTGGGCTGGGTCTTTTACCCAAGTGTTAAGCCCATACCCAAGCCCATAGAACTCACAAACACATGTATATAAACCCCTTTCCAGCCATGGGAAGGGGTTGGTTGTTCATTTTATCACAAAGCTTCCATTTGCATTTTCTCTCACTAGAAATACTTCACTTTCTCTCTAGATAATTTGCCAACCCAATCATCCATGCTTGTGTTATGATATCATGTATACTACATTCGTTAAACGAATACAGCGTATTCGATACAGGTATCAATACGGTGTATCCTGGGGTATGTATACAGCGTATCGACTTCCTATACAGTTTTTAGGTTATTGTTTCGAGTCTAACCAGCGAGTACATGAAGATAGATTTGCACCTGTTTTCCTTATGCTTAATACATGAACTCTTCTGAACACAAATGACGAATTTGGTAGAGTGCTTATTTTCTGGAATCTTATGTGTGTTGTAGTCATGCTGGCATCCAGATCCGCATTCACAACACACAATCTTGCTTATAAAGGCAAATTGGAGAATCTACCGAGCAAATATCAGAGAAGTTTCTCATTCTAATTCTTTTTAATTCCTGTATATTTAATATTTTATCTATACAACGAGGACGTTGTATAATTCAAGTGAGGGGATGAAATTAGAATGTTTACTTGTCCTATTTTTCATATTAAAATGATTAAAATGCTTAAATTATGCTCAAATTTAAAATTTTCCAAGCATACTTTTATGAAAATTACTTGATACATAACCGCACACATAACCCTTGTTAGATATTGTGAGAATTTAGCCATCCGTTTCTAAATGTTTACCCAAATTACCCAAAATATGAGTGTGCCGGTGATGTTGTAGACTTTAGAACTTGGCTTGATATATCTATTCGATACCGCAATAATGAGTATTATGGATTTAATTGGAGTAACTTGTTTAAATTGGTAAATTTTTAGGATTACACCCAAAAAGCCTATTCATGTTGTTTATTAACTAACTACACCGGTTAGTTAACCTCCAGTTTAAACCATTTTCCACTCTTATCTTTAGAGTGAAGATCCACTAGAATAACCCGTAGAGCCAATCCTTTAGGAACTACACCAATTATTTGTTTCGTTACACCCTTACACCTTAACCTACCCTGTTAGATTAAGTTTAATTTACAGTTGCTAGTTGCTTAAAGTGTAAAGTTTGTATTTCCCGAGTCTTGTGTCATTTTCTATCTTTGGTGCGGTTGGAAATTTGCACATTGCAAATGGGAATGTATATTATAGTCAAAACTCATGTGATTTTACTACCATCACAATTAATGGTGAGTCCGAAGAACGAAGGAACTATCGAAGGAATTATCCGGAATTATTATGATCGTGAAGATGGTGAAACTACTCCGAGTTTCGTATATAGTTAGATTGAAAAAAAATCAAAAAAATTAGAAAAATCGCAACAAAAAAGAGAAGGAAAGTTTGAAGATAATCGTTTCGCAAAGCAACTACCGAAGGAATTACACGAAGGATCGATTATTCGTTGATACAAATCGACGATGTAGAGTATTGTACAAAGTGGTAGATATCGCCACTTACCTTGTAGAGTATGTAAAGTTTGGGATGATTGGGAAGTTGACCGTTACGGGAACGCCAACTTAGGTTGTTGTTTTTGATCTATGATCAAGACGTTGTAAATAGTCGTGTCTTTATCATGGTAACGGTCGGGAAAAAGTGTCTAGCAACTTGTATCTTAGTCTTAATCTATTTGTTTCTTGATTTTTATTTAACAACAATTTACTTCCCTCTCACCTAATGATTAGCCGCTGGTTTTACGCGAATGAGGACTTGTTCGAGCATGCATGTCTATTCCGTCGTTACGGCCATGTATGCATGTCTCAGCTGCCTCGTTGGTTTACGACTTTTGGTGAAAGTTAGAAGGTTCCTACCCTATATCATTCTTCATCCTAACCGTTGGTTAAATTCGAATGGGGATGTGATCGAACACACATGTCTATTCCGTCGTTACGGCCATGTATGTGTGCTTCAGCTGCCTTGTTGGAGTGGTACTTCTGGTGAAAGATTGTAGAATGATCAACCGTAAGCCTTTCCATACAAAAACCCATATTTACCTTTATAAACTTGTTACTCCTTGGCTTTAGTGGTGGAGATGTGTATCCTTGCCAAGCTTATGATAGAATACTCGTCACGACCGAGCAATTGAGCGAATTAGTTACATGTTACCACATAGATTAGTTGAGTGATTTGAGTGTTTTCATCTTCCTATTTCGTGAGGTGTTTGGTTGTGTACTTGTAATAGATCAAATAAATGCTTTAACGGAAAATATCCTTAGGGATACATTTTTATAAACTTCTAAAGGCTACTTGAGGACAAGTAGGATTCAAGTGGGGGGATATTTGATGACATCAAATAACGTCTATTTTATAGCATCATTTATCCCATGTTATTAACCCATTTTGTATAGTTATTGCAAAGAATTGTTACTTAATCGTTTATATTTGAGAATTGCAGTAATTATGGAGTACTTAGTGAAGATTAGGCTATAAGGCACGCATTATGGTGCATAAATGAAGAGTTCGTGAAACGTCTTATGATTTGACAGCAACTACGCGTATTATCTAGTCTATACGGACGTATTCAAAGACTTTGACGAATCAAAAGACCATTGCCTGACTTTGAGAAAATGCCATATCCACATCAGTATATACTTCGTATATTTAAAACTATCCTTTGGTTAAATTTCAGAAAGTCATACTTTCAGCAATACTCCTAGTACCCAAGAGCTCAATACTCCGTACCAAGACGATACAAAACACTTGTACCAGATTGCCGATAGCGTCCTACATAACCCAATACACCATAAGAGGAGCTTTATAAATCGTTCGTATACCAATAGTTCGATATGCCGTATCGAGGAGGTTCATACGCCGTTATAGATAGCCATAACCAGGAGGTCTGGATACGCCATTATACAGGAGGTCGAGACACCGTATCCATTTTTGCCTTAAGAAAATTTGGGAATATTTTGTGTGTGGAGCCATGGCAAGTCATCAATACGCCGTATTGAGCTTCTCAATGAAACGCCGGTAACGAACTGACTTCCAGACTACTGTTATATAGACGACCCTAACTCAGTTTTAGGGATGCAGTGAATCCTAACACCAAATTGCCCAAGGCGAACGATCAAAAGAGCAAGAAGAGCCTAGAAGGTCATAAAAGAGCCTCAAGATCATAGAAAAACTCTTGTAATCTTTGCGCAACCAAATACACGTTCGATTAAGGTTTCTTTATTTTAATCGTTCATATATCAAACCGTGTATATTTTTACAATGACTATCGGCTGATACCTTTAGGTATCATCCATGTTTATGAAGATCTAATGTTTGGTTTGTTTATCTTAATTGCTTAATTTATCATTGATTGTTGTTTATGTTTATCAATTTATACTTGTTTATGTGCTTAAGTATGTGATCTACTGGGTCTAGTCCTACATATTTAATGAGCTGCAACTTCGGTGTTATTTGGGCGTAGGCTAAGAGTCCGGGATAGCTCTTCATATTACAACTTATATATCTAGAATAATAGGATCACAAATATTGACCTATCTTTGCCTTTAGATTAGTAATCTTAGTTAAGCCATAAGGTGACCTTGGTATCAACGAGAACGTTCTTATTCCATTGGTAAGGACTCGGACAGTGGACTACTAGTATATAATCTTCGTTAAGCAGTAGGTGGGTAAAGTCTTCATGAGCAAGGGTTTAGTAAGAGCACCATTACTTAGATCCTAAGATAGATTATAATCAACATAAGGATGCTTTATGCGAATGCGTCTAATTATGATGGAATTAGCGTGTCTAGGTCTTAGGAAGAAGTACCGCCTAAGTCTAGGAATGATATGCCCTTCGAGATAAGTCAATCATTGCACTATTAAACAAACCTGCGTTTTATCAGATTATTCATGGTTGATACATTTTCCTTACATTAGTTCTCGACCGCTTCTCTATCGTTTGTTTGTCTTCTTGTGTGTGTTTATTGCTATACTTGTCATCAAAATTTTAGGTTAGATACACAAAACCGTGCCAGTCTCTCAGGCTGAAACCCATGTTTTTTCATTAGTTTTAGGTTTAACTTAGATAACTATTATACTGATAGAATTAGGAATTAACGCTCTCGCTCACATTGATAGACACCCTACTTACCAACTAAGCTACATTTGACCGGGTACCATGCCCGTTAAAGTGTTGTTTTTAAGTATAGTCGGCATAAAATAAATAGTAAAACTTGATACATAAAATACCACCTACACAACGACACATCAATAAATAACACCTACACAACGACACATCAGCTCCTTACTTACTTATTAGAATAAATTGATTTTTTACTCCTAAATAAGCAGACGAGCAAAGCAGAAGCAATTTGGATATAACAAATACTCCTAACTGCTTATTTGCTTTAAAAAGTTAGCAAAAAAACTAAAAGAATAAGCGATCAAAAATGCCTTTTAGCTTCTTTTTGGGGAAAATCTAACTGCAAATGTATGTAATAATTTAGGTTGGGATACAAAATTATCAATAAAAAATGTTCAGTTTAGTGGTATGTAATAATTGAGGATGTTTAGATCAGATGTTTTGTATAGTATCATTATAAAGTGATAAATTTGATTGCTAATTGATCTACATGTATAATGCCTCTAGATAAGAACTGGTCTTTTTTCAGCCTTTAGTATTCATTTATTTTGTAAGAATATGTATTTTTGTGTATCGAGGCATCGAGATTTACATCTGTGGCATGCCATTGTTTTAAAAGCACTTGCTAATACTCGACGTTTCTGTTACCCTTTGTAAGATGTTGAAACAGTTAGCACAATATGGAATTGAACATATCAAGATGATTCGTGTACCAAAGGATATCCCGTTTGAGAGAAGACATAGGACGAAAGAGAGGAGAAGGCGTGGGACGCGTCGGTTGAGACAACTTGAAAAACCTAAGCAGAAGCATGGCTGCCTAAGTGGAAGACCTTCTCGGACGGATTGCAAGGTAGTTTTGCCTATATTCTAAATATTCTATTGGTTTTGAAAAGGAATATATCATGATTGAATAAACCTCAACTACTTATCAACCATCCCCATACCCTTCTATTTCAGGTTACATTAGCCATCTATGAAATCTAAATTTGCAGTATAAAGTTGTTAGAAGAGTTGTATGTAAGAGGTAGACTAAGAATGTAACACCCCCATTTTTCACATATCAGCGAAAGGGTAATTTTGGGCACTACGTCTTAATACAATAACTCAAGCATAGAAAACGACTCGAAAATAGACGTTTTTAAATATAACCATTTGAAATAAAAGTTTCACAACATAGGTCTCAAATATTTTCATAATCAATACATCATTTTCAAATATTTTCTTCTAATGTTTTTCTTTAAATGGGACTTCAAAATATTTATTTCATTAGCTTCGCCGAAATCTTCATCACCGAATTACCTTCAAGGACCTAAGATAAAACATACTAAAAAGTCAACAATAATGTTGAGTGAATCCATAGAGTTTATATATTTTATTTATATATATATAGTATTTATATATATATATATATATATATATAATATATATATATAGATTTATATATATTTTAAATTCCGAACATTAGATATTTCTCAATATTAATCAAGTCATAACGATGTGGATCATGACAAAGTTATAGCGGGGTTTATTATAAAGTATCATGACATTGACGTTACCATCTAAAAGAATGCCCACTATACACCTCGCTATGAGTCATATTATCTATAATAAACGCCATCTGTGGTGTCAATCTCCGTCACATGACGATGCCAGTCTCACGGAATTGGAGGTGGACAACCTCAAGTAGTACTATTTTATGTATAAGCGTTCTACCCCCATTTTAAAAAAAAAACCCGGTAGTTAACAATCTGATTTCCAACGGTCATTTTATTTAGCGAGTTAAGCTAACTTATAATAATCAAGACTACTAACATACATTCGGGTCCCTTGTGTTCTATTTTTAAAAACAAGCATGTTATCCCCCTCGCTGGTTTATAAATCAATTAAAGTATTAAAATGTGAGGCTATGAACTAACTAGTGATGTCAGAAGAGAATAGCGATATGAATAAGAACTTCGGGAGTAGGCGAGTCGATCAACCAAGACCTATACAATTAGTAACGGGTCTTAGGTTTCTAGTCGGTAATAATTAACGAGAACTCATAAATAAAGTAAATATATATGTATACATGTAGTTAACATGATGATCAAGTTTATATGATGTAAGTATTTTAAACTTAAGCTTTTACATGTTTTTAATTTGCCACTTTTAGCCATTTCAACTAGTATTGTCCATATTAGCCCAAAAGCCCATTAAGCCTATTAACCAATTCCATTAAGCTATTTTATGGATATTATCATTTTAAGACCAGGTCTTAGCCCATTTATAGTGTCCAAGTGGGTTGGGCCTAATGCTAAGTCCATATAGTCCATTTTGTCTCATTGGGCCTAGTGGTCCAATAAGGCCTTACGGTCTATTTTAGCTCATAAACGACTTTTATTATAAGTTTTCGGGTTCCCGGGGTCGGGTTATTATTTAGATCAGTATATTAGCCTTTTAAAACTCCCAAGAAGTGGGTCCTACCACCTCGGGTTTTAGTCATAAAACCATTTTACATAATATAGAGTTCGGGTTTTTAGGAAAATTTGTATACTTTTGTGTTACGAAGATAGTCGTAATTTATAAACCATAAATAGTATAATTTATATATTTATATGATTGGCTTCATACTTAAGTTTATTTTACATATGTAAACCCCTTTTAGTTCATCTTTTAGTCATACATATACATAGGGTTACTTTTATACATAAAGGTCATATTCAATTTTTGGACTGAAATTTCACCTTCACCATTTTTGATGCCATTTACAAACCATAAGGCGATGGTTAACCATCCAACTGATTTAGAATCTACATAAAGTTATCTACATCCCATAGTTTTCACTTTTTAAATGGTTTAGTTCGTAAATGTGACTTTTTACACAATCTGTACAACATGTCCAGAATTGGCTAGTTTTAGTGTTTTGATCATAACTCATTCATTATTTATCCTCTAGAAGTGATCCAAATTGCCAAATGTTCATAAGAGAATTATCTATGACCTCATGCTATCAAATCCAACCTCAAACTCTCTGAGAATTATGGAATTATCTAGTTAGGTTTAATTGTGCCTTTATTTGCTCACTATTAAGATTTTAGAAATCAATCATCTTTGAACCAATTCAAGTCATTGTCCAAATAACAAACAAGGTCTCAATTTTATAAATCTTTGGGAAAACGACCCGGTAATCACTTACCGGTTAAACGTGCAGTATTTTTTGTAAGATTTTTCCTACTACCTTTGTCCTCAAGGGTAGTTTTGGAATTTTCTATACTTTATATTATTATACGTATAAAAATATACTCACCAATAAGTTTTCGGGTTCTCGGGGTCGGGTTAGTATTTAGATCAGTATATTAGCCTTTTAAAACTCTTAAGAAGTGGGTCCTACCACCTCGGGTTTTAGTCATAAAACCATTTTACATAATATAGAGTTCGGGTTTTTAGGAAAATTTGTATACTTTTGTGTTACGAAGATAGTCGTAATTTATAAACCATAAATAGTATAATTTATATATTTATATGATTGGCTTCATACTTAAGTTTATTTTACAGATTCAAACTCATTTTAGTACATCTTTTGATTATACTTATACATATGTACACTTTAATACATAAAGATCATGTTACAATTTCGGACTGAAATTTCACTTTTACCATTTTTAACGCCATTTACAAACCGTAAAGAGATGGTTGACTATCCAATTGATTCAGAATCTACATGACTTTAGCTACAACCCATAGTTTTCACTTTTTAAATGGTTCAGTTCGTAAATGTGACTTTTTACACAATCTTTACAGCATGTCCAGAATTGACTAGTTTTAGTGTTTTGATCATAACTCATTCATTATTTATCCTCTAGAAGTGATCCAAATTGCCAAATGTTCATAAGAGAATTATCTATGACCTCATGCTATCAAATCCAACCTCAAACCTTCTGAGAATTATGGAATTTACTGTTCATTACAGCCTACAAATTTTATACTTTTCTCACTAGTTTTAATGGTCATTCTTGTTAGATCTAACCTAGATCTATGCATGCATTAACACTTTTATTCCTTGATCATCATACATCATACATATACATATACATTTGGAAATCAAAATAAAACTTAAACAAGACTCATTAAATTTTACCACAAGGAAAGAGTAGAAAATGATCAAATGATCAAAAATAAGAACAAGCTTGATGAAGGCTTCAACTCCAAGCTTAATCTCCACCCAAAATACTTTTGGCCACCATTTTCTTTACTCAAATCTCTTATAAAAACCTACTTATAACTTCAGCCCCAACTTGTGTAAAATCTTCTTGAAAACCTCTTTTATAACCTCAAAAATATAGGGATTACACTAGGTAGTCATATTCACTAGTGTTCTTGTTGTTTGATATTTAAAATTTTATAGAATTAGTGTTTTGGTGAGCTAGGTGGCGTCTAAGGGTGATAAGGGAGAGAGCAATTTCAGATTTTCAGTTGTAATATATGACTTATGTGTGTATGTGTTGGTCAAAGTGAGCTTATATAAGTTTAAAGTAAAAATGCCAAGTGTTCATAAGAGTTGCATGATCAAACACAAGGTGGAAACCTCCCACCTTGTGAGATCCTGCCCAATGGGGATTGATTTAAGTGGGGTGAGTTGTTTAACTTGCCCGATAGCTTGTAAATACGGGTATTATCAAAGTCTGATATTTAAAAAGGTACGCTACGTAAAGGTTTTACGTAAAATACGAAAAATGCGCATAACACGAAAAATAAAAACGAATGTAGTAAAATTATTTCCATGGCATTTTGAAAATATAAGCGTCGATGCTTAACGTAGAATTCGCCGGTTCTTTGTAAACGTCACGTAAATTACAAATGTAAGCCCTAATTCTCCCGGTTAGTCGTGAGTTCATATCTCAACATAAAAATGAAAAATATAATTAATACTCGAGAAGAAAATAACGACCTAAAATTGACGGATTGTCACAGCATTTCCCCCTAAAAAGGGATCTTCGTCCCTAAAGATCAATTCATCTTGTCGCCCGCTTTCTTGTTAAAATCAAAGAGATGAGGGTATTTCTTCCACATTTGATCCTCCCTTTCCCAAGTATATTCCGGTCCACGACTCGAATTCCATCGAACTTTGACTATAGGGATCCGACTTTGCTTAAGTTGCTTTACTTCCCTATCCATGATTTCGATAGGTTCTTCGATGAAATGCAACTTCTCGTCGATCCTTACTTCGTCAAGAGGAATAATAAGATCTTCATCCGATAAACACTTCTTCAAGTTCGAAACATGGAATGTATTGTGTATTCCTTGAAGCTCTCGGGGTAATTCCAGTTTATATGCCACCGGACCCACTCTTGATAAAATCTTGAATGGTCTAATATAACGGGGACTTAATTTCCCACGTTTTCCAAATCGAACAACACCTTTCCACGGTGATACTTTCAGCATAACTTTGTCACCCACTTCGAACTCCAAAGGTTTACGTCTCACATCCGCATAACTTTTCTGTCTACTACGAGCAGCCAATAATCGGTTCTTGATTTGCACAATCATCTCTGTCGTTTCGCGAATCATTTCTGGTCCCGTGAGTTAGGCATCTCCAACCTCACTCCAACATACAGGCGATCTACATTTCCTTCCATATAGAGCTTCGAAAGGTGCGGCCTTAATACTAGCGTGATAACTATTATTGTATGAGAATTCAGCCAAAGGTAAGTGCTTATCCCAGCCACTACCAAAGTCAATCACGCAAGCACGCAACATGTCTTCCAATGTCTGTATCGTTCTTTCACTCTGACCATCAGTTTCAGGATGGTAAGCAGTGCTCATATCCAAATTTGTTCCTAATGACTTTTGAAGAGATCTCCAAAATCTTGATGCGAAACGAGGGTCTCGATCCGAAATAATCGACACATGCACTTCGTGCCTACAAACAATCTCCTTCAAATACAATCGAGTAAGCTTCTCCATTTTATACTTCTCATTCATCAGAATAAAGTGAGCAGATTTAGTCAATCGGTCCACAATGACCCAAATTGAATCATATCCAAATGGTGTTCTTGGAAGCTTTGTAATGAAATCCATTGTAATTCTCTCCCATTTCCAAATAGGAATTTCCGGTTGCTGAAGTAATCCTGACGGCTTTTGGTGTTCAGCCTTGACTTTAGCACATGTCAAGCTTTTACTGACATACGTCGCAATGTCAGCTTTCATATTCGGCCACCAGTATAACTTCCTCAAATCATGGTACATTTTATTCGATCCAGGATGAATTGAATATTTTGATTTATGAGATTCCAACATGATTAGACCTGTCAATCCTCCAAATAATGGTAACCATACTCGTCCTTTCAGACATTTCGTACCATCGGATCTAACTTCAAATGGCTCCCCTTCGCTACGAAATCCTTCGGCACCAATATTTTCCTCCTTGCACGCTTCAACTTGTGCATTTCGAATTCGTTCGGGTAAATTGTTATGTACCGTCACCACTAAAGCACACACTCGAATCGGTTCATTATCCTTCCTGCTCAACGCATCAGCGACAACATTCGCCTTTCCCGAGTGATAACGAATAACACAATCGTAATCACTCAGAAGTTCAATCCAACTCCGCTGCCTCAGATTTAGCTCTTTTTGATCCAAAATATATTGTAGGATTTTGGGATTGATGTATACCGTACACTTAGTGCCATACAAATAATGTCTTTACAGTCGAAGAGCAAAAACCACCGCTCCCAATTCCAAGTCATGGGTCATAAAATTTTCTTCATTCTTTCTAAGTTGTCTAGAGGCGTACGCAATCACCTTTTCACGTTGCATCAACACAGCTCCAAATCCAATAAGGGACGCATCGCAATACACAACAAAGTCTTCGCTTCCTTCGGGTAGTGATAATATTGGCGCACTACATAATTTCAGCTTTAACGTTTGAAATGCCTCTTCTTCGTCGTCGCCCCACACATACGGCTTATTTTTCTAAGTGAGTTTAGTTAATGGTTTGGATATTAGAGAAAAATTGTCGCACTTCCGTTGGTGTAGTCGGTGCAGCCCAATTTTTAATGGCTTTGATCTTTGCAGGATCAACATGTACTCCACTACTATCAATCACATGGCCAAGGAATTGCACGGAATCAAGCCAAAATCACATTTTGAAAACTTAGCGTACAATTTTTCGCTCCTTAGCATATTCAAGATAGTCTTCACATGTTCACCATGTTCTTCTTTATTTTTGGAATAAATCAGGATGTCATTAATAAATACAATCACGAACTTATCAAGATACGGCTTGCACACGCGATTCATCAAGTTCATGAATATTGCAGGTGCATTAGTCAGTCCAAAAGGCATTACCTGAAACTCATAATGTCCATAACGAGTTCTAAATGCTGTGATTGGAATGTCTTCCTCGCGGATGCGAAGTTGATGATAACCAGACCGTAAATTAATCTTCGAATAATCACTAGAACCTTGCAGCTGATCAAATAAGTCATTAATCCTCGGTAATAGATATCGACTCTTGATCTTCAACTTGTTCAGTTCTCAGTAATCAATGCACATTCGGAACAATCCATCCTTCTTCTTCACGAACAATATCGGAGCTCCCCTCGGTGACGAGTTCGGTCGAATAAAACCTTTCTCTGACAACTCTTGCAATTGTTCAAATAACTCCTTCATCTCGGATGGTGCTAAACGATATGGCGCACGCGCCACCGGTGCAACACCAGGAATAAGATCGATACGGAATTCAACTTGCCTTGGAGGCGGAAGTCCAGGTAATTCTTCGGGAAATACCTCAGGAAAATCTCGGATAACAGGAACGTCTCCCAGTAGCTTCTCCTTCAATTCCTTCTGGTTTACTTGAGCTAGGAATAACTCACAACCTTTCTCGAATCAAGGGAATCAAGAGACAGAGTTAGCAATTGAAGAGCGAAGTCAACGCGTGATTCACACGGGCGAATTTCGAGTCAAAAGAGAGACTAATACCATAATGGATATGCATAAACCCCATACTTTCCTAATTCGTTATTCACCTCTAAACGCATCTCGGAATTTTACCCACGTTACTCAAAGGAGGATTAGTCGAAAAGAAAGGATAG
>BQNB010048392.1:2781-42589 GCA_026074375.1 Tanacetum coccineum | reverse complement strand
AATACCCCTAGATCACCCTTGTTGATCCAATCTATGTTTTCACTATAACTCTAAATGTTTCGTTACACCATTTCACCTTAGCCTACCCTGTAGTCTTTATTTTCTTTGTGTTGAAATCTCTGGCTACTTAAGTCCATGGTTTGAGGGAATGGGAACAAGAATTATATGCTTTCGTGGAAGACCAATCAGTTATGATCTATAAAGACCCCCCCTCCCATATCATCACTTTTGACATTATTTTTCTTAAGTGGGGTGATGTACGTGTAATATTGAATATTGCAGGGGCAATAATTAAAGATATAAAACCCTATAGCATTTGCATATTTATCATGAAGAAAATAAGGTGCAACAAAAAGGCCACCCATGTGCTAAAAATGTAAAGATGATGCAAAATAAAAAATAAAAAAATGGAGCTAGTAGCCCATAATTACACCAAAACATCTCTGTAAAATGGAGCTAGTAGCCCATTATTACACCAAGTGATACCAATACTTATGAAGAATGGAGCTAGTAGCCCATTATTGAAGATCAGATTTTCAGACTTTGACTCTTGGACCCATGGATGGACAGTAGCTAGTTATGACAACCTTAGATTATTTTAGACTATTTGTTTTGTGTTTTTATTAACAACCATTAAATGTGTATCCCATGTCTATCCTAACCCCTTTATCACCCTTTAAAACCATATTACCCTTGTTGCCTTTGAGAATTATTTAGACCCTAATTCTAACTGGTGCAGATTTGTGTACTTTCCAAGCTTATGATAGAATACATGCTATGACTGTGCAATTGAGCGATCACCCCGAAAATGAAACACTTAGACTAGTGGAGAGCTGAGTGACTTTTTATCCCCTTTTCGTGAGGTGTTCGGCTTTGATGTTTTCTAGCATAAGAGTTTTATAAATTCATTTCTTGAAGTTATTCTCGAGAAATCTTTTTATGAAATGTTCTAACAGGTTCTACTTGAGGGCAAGCAGAAGTCAAGTGGGGGGATATTTGATAACATCAAATATTTAATACTTTTTGGTGGCAAAATACCCCCTATATTACCTGCAAATGTTTCACTAACACTCGAAAACAAGATATTTTCTATCATTTTGTAGTTTTCAGGTGAAATGCAAGAAAGTGACAAGAAACAAGGGAAAAAGGACTCAAAGTGTAATTATTTGAAGAATGTTACGGCGCAACACTAAATATGGTTACGCTATAACATATATTAAGCATGTACGAAGATCAAGGACAAGTTTACGGTGTAACACCATATCTAGTTACGCCGTAAACATGAATTTGGAAGGAAATCTTACCATAGATAGAGTTACAGCGTAACATTCCTTATGGTTATGTCGTAACCATAAAGATCCACAAATATGGAATGAAGATCACGTACTTATAGGCATTATTTGAAGGTTACGGCGTAACACCATATCTGGTTACGCCATAACAACTGCTTAAATATGGAATGTCGTGTAAAAAGGTTACGGCGTAACACCTTTATCAGTTACGTCGTAACAGGTTCGATACCTATATATAGAGGCCTCATTCAAGCTATTCCGACATCACTTCCTCCATAGCCAATTGGAGAGGTGACAAAGGCTTCCAACCTTTAAAGAATTCCACCTGGAGTCCAAGGGAGATCACACTTTACTTACTTTTTGTATTTAACCGTTCAAATACTAATACTGTAAGAATTATGAGCATTCAATCTATGAATATTTCTATTTCTTACTGTTTTTCTGTTACCATAAGTGTCTAAGCACTTAAAGTGCTGGCCTAGTTATGTAATTACTATTGTTATGATGTTTGTTTCTTGTTAGATTATGGTTTCGTTAGATATTCCTTTACTATCGTGTAACCTTGGGTTTTGGTAGTACGGGTGGTTTGGACCTTGCTTGCCCTATTATTAGATTATGATGTCAATATGGGATCCATCGGGTACTAAGGGCGGATCTATGACTCCATCCTTAGTGTAGGAACTAACCGGTCTCCGCACTTATCACTCAATATACTTAAAAAGCACAGGAACTCTTTCAGAGGGGGTTAATAATCTTTATATGTTATTAGATCAGTTTTGGAAATAGTTGGAATTAATCACTGCAACCTGGATATCCTACCTCCTGTACGATTTGGACTGAGTCGGAATAACAGAAAGTATATGATAGACTAAATATACCTATTTAAGTCTATCGACCTTAGAAACCACTAATGAAACCATAGTTTGACATTGCACAGGAAAACGTTTTCATAACAGTAGTAATAAAGTAACTAGGTTAGCATGTTTTCTCTCCTGATATCTCTAACTCTTTTAATTTTTAGTATTTTATTTTATTGTTATTTATTTCAAATCAACTCAAAAACCATTTTTAAAATGTGACATTTCAAATTAAAACTAATTACAACTTAGCTCTTGGGACGACCTCGGATTTACCTTCTATACTACCCACAAACGGGTTCTCTGCCCGTTAGTGCGTTGCCAGGTAGATCGAGTTTTATAAGTTTAAAACTTGGTATAAATGTATTTTAAAATACAATACGCATCAAATTTTTGGCGCCGCTGTCGGGGAGCTAAAAATTAGTAATAATTTGAATTTCTGTATATATTTCCTTTTGTAAATATATTCTGCTAGTTTTTCTTGTAAGTTTTCAGATATGGAAGATAATGTAGACATCAACATGCTCACCATGGAGCAGTACATAGCTTTGATTCCAGATGACATTAAACCAAGCACAGTGAACCCCAAGATTGGTGATGACGTCGAATTTGAGATAAATGCAAACTTTATGAGGGAATTACGACGCAAATTTTTTGCAGGCACCGATGATGAAGACGCTTATGAACATGTGCGTACGGTATTAGAGATTGTAGATCTCTTCCACTTCCCTGGCGTCACTTACGATGCAATTATGCTTAAGGTATTTCCAATTACACTCAAGGGGCGAGCCTTAAGATGGAAAAACAGGCTTCCAGCAGTGACAATCACTACATGGGATCTCCTTAAAAAATAATTTATTTGGAGACATTGTCACCCTTTTATAACTGCCAAGAAATTAGAAGAAATCCGCAATTTCAAGCAAGAGAGGGACGAGACATTGTATCATGCTTGGGAAAGATACAATGATCTTCTTTACCAATGTCCATTGCACGATCTGAACTGTCAACAGAAGGTTTATATCTTCTACACTGGATTAGACATCTTCACCCGCAAAATTCTTGACTCTAACGGGTTCATTCCTCTGATGACACCAACACAAGACCTAGAATCAATACAATTCATGGCATGCCATTCACATGACTGGTATGATGAAACAACCACTAGGGAACGAATCAACGATGTCCTGGACAATGTTGATGCCATTCACAAAAGTTTCAAAGGGGAACATCTAACCAAGGAGTACCCTCTCAAAAAAGAGGACGAGGCAATCAAGCATAACAGATATATAGAATCATTGGAAGAAACCATCATCAAATTTTGCGAAGAGACAATTAAAAAACAGACCGCGGAGGATGAAAGGATGAGGAAGATCCTTGAAAACAAGGAATCGAACATAAGGGAACTTAAAACTACAACAAAGAACCTACAGGAAAAAGCTTATCAATTAACCCATAAAGTCCTCACTAATACAAGAGAAAAACTCAAGGCAATAACGACAATGGGTAAGGAAAACATGAAGGAGTCGGTTCCTCGTGACTTATCATCTACGCCGTTTCTAAGACATTTGAAGGAACAAATGGGTAGCCCTTACAGAACTCGCGAAACCGTTCGCATAATTAGAAATCCTGAGGAAATTCATAACGCGAAAGCTTAGGAAGATAAAGGGGCATGGATGTCGGTTGGGACGTAGAAAGGCTGTGGCAATTTCTAACACCTACTATACACACTTTACCCAACTTTGAACCAGTAGTGCAATCATATATACCACTGGGACAAGTCCATAAGAAGGATAAAACTATAAGGGAAAATGAACATGATTATGATATTCCTCTAAATGATAGTGTAATGCAACCTTTGACCGCTCAGACAGTTCACATCACACCACCCGACGACGATTATGTAGCACCGACTACAAATCCTATGTCTAACAAGCAATTAAACAAATTCGAGAAGGAATTTTTTCATATTACAGAGGTTGCCAAAAAAGAATATGATAACCCTGTTATAAAACATATGATTATGAGACCTTCATTCGGAAATTACTAAACCAAGTGAGCCAATCATCAAGGGAAATGAAATTTCAATAGCAGTATGGTTCTAATTTTTCATTCCCCTACCCAGTAGCAAATCATGGTGTTCATTGCTACTCTCACTCGCACATAATCTCAAATGAGGGAAAAACACCTTATTACTTGACAAATAAGGGTGGAGTCAAGCTCGTGACTCAAACAAAAACAAGCGCCTTGTGGGAGGCACCCCATGACTATCTTTTATTCTGCATATTAGTTGGTTTGCATGTTTCTTACTTTGTTTTGCAGAATCCAGAAGCTAGGAGGCAATTATCGAGACCGACTCGACTCATAATCATGTGGTAACTTTGCTGAATTTGCAGCAGTTATGGCGTAACGAATTAAGTTTATGCCGTAACTACTGTAGTTACGACGTAATCTATTTCATAAACGCCTTAAAACTTAAAATTTTTACCACTTGATTATGACGTAACCACCGGAGTTACGCCGTAACCTCCCTCTGAAATCTTAAAAATTTAAGTTTTAAACATGTCTAAACCTTGTATACATAAATGGACTTTGTGGGTATGTTCTCTGAAATCCCTCACGAGACTAAACTCGTCCACTTGGGCCACCATGTGGTTTAAAAGGCTTGTTGCATATGCTAAATGCAATCGTGATTCCTACGAAAGTGAGTTAGGTTTGTATTTCCTGTACACTTCATAATTCTTGTAGAATGATTTTATGCTTTGGTTTGTTTTTGTGATCACAAGAGATAAAGAGCTTGCAGGAAGACGAAGATAATCTAAAAGATTTTCACCAAATTTCTCGAAGCAATGCTCAGGAAGTTTCTTGTCTTAATTCTACTCTTTCCTTTTTATTTCATTTCCTTAATGTACAATAGGGACATTGTACAAATCAAGTGGGGGGATGGGAGTAGAATTAATACTTGACGTATGTTTTTCTTCGATTTTCTAGTTTTCTTTAAAAAGTTATACCAATTTTAAAATTTTTGACAAATTTTTCTTAAATAACTAGAATTAATCTTTGCCGAATGCACATTACCCTTTATTATTACTTAGTGAGATTTAAGCCTAATATTCCGTTTCTATCATATTACTCAAAAATCTACCAAAATATTGAGTGTGCCGGTAGTATTGTAGACTTTAGAACTTGGCCTATACATCAATTTGAGACCTAATTGATTAGCAGGAATAGATATTTCAAGAAGGCAACACTTAGGAAATCACTCAAATAGCCTATATGTGTGCGTTTATCGACTTGTTACACTGACTTGTCGACCTCCCGTGATAAACCCTTTTGTTGCACTCATTATTAGTGCAAGATACCCCTAGATCACCCATGTTGAGCCAATCTATGTTTTCACCACTACTCTATATGTTTCGTTACACTATTTCACCTTAGCCTACCATGTAGTCTTAATTTTCTTTGTGTTGAAATCTCTGGCTACTTAAGTCTTTGGTTCGGGGGAATGAGAACGAAAATTATATGCATTCATGGAAGACCAATCAGTTATGATCTATAAAGACCCCCTGTATCATCACTTTTGACGTTGTTTATCTCAAGTGGGAGGATGTGCGTATAATATCGGATGTTGAAAGGGCAATAATTAGAGATATAAACTCCTATAACATTTGTATAATTATTGGTTGAGTCAAATTTATATACCAATAGTAATAATCCCGTGAAAATTTCTAACCAAAATAATTCTCAATTAAGAGAAATACAAGGTAAAAATCTTACAAAAGAAAACACAATTTGTATATTTTTATCCGGGAAGTTCTTTTCCTCGGGTCGTGTCCCAACGAAATCGTGAATTGAGAATTTAGGAATAATTCGGAATCGAGTCAAGAATGATAAAAGATTTTTGATTTGTTTATTACACTACAAAATATAATAGCATGAATTAAAAACAATTAACTAGCACAAAATTTAAATGCACGGAACGTAAAAATGCGAGCTAAAACTGAAATTTAAAATCTAAAGCACGACTTCTAACAAAGTTTATACCTAAAAATCACAAATTTAAAATGAAAATTTTAGGAAAAAGAATTAGAAATTTTTATGTATTTTTGAATTTTTTATGATTTTTATGATAGAATACATGCTTTGACTGTGCAATTGAGCGATCACCCGGAAAATGAAACACTTAGACTAGTGGAGAGTTGAGTGACTTTTTATCCACCTTTTCATGAGGTGTTCGGCTTTGATGTTTTCTAGCATAAGTGTTTTATAGATTTATTTCTTGAAATGATCTCTTGAGAAATATTTTTATGAAATATTCTAACAGGTTCTACTTGAGGGCAAGCAGAAGTCAAGTGGGGAATATTTGATAACATCAAATATTTAATACTTTTTAGTGGTAAAATACCCCCTATATTACCTGCAAATGTTTCACTAATACTCAAAAATGAGATATTTTCTATCATTTTGTAGTTTTCAGGTGAAATACAGGAATATGACAAGAAACAATGGAAAAAGGGCTCAAAGTGTAATTATCTAAAGAATGTTACGGCGTAACACCAAAAATGGTTACACTGTAACATATATTAAGCAAGTACGAAGATCAAGGACAACTTTACGGCGTAACACCATATCTAGTTACGCCGTAACCATGCATTAGGAAGGAAATCTTACCCAAGATAGAGTTACGGCGTAACACCCCTTATGGTTACGCCGTAACCATGAAGATCTACAAATATGGAATGAAGATCACGTACGTATGAAAATTATTTGAAGGTTATGGCATAATACAATATTTGGTTACGCCGTAACAATTGCTTATTTATGGAATGTCGTGTAAGAAGGTTACGACATAACACTTTTATCAGTTACGTCGTGATAGGTCACATGAATCTTGAATCAATCATATCAACATGCAAGCTTAGAGAGAATGAGAGCAAATGAAGGGAAAATTCAAATATTATTTAGGAGGGAAATGAAAGTTGGTTACAAGAGCATCACCCTCTAATGAAGATTAGAGGGCTATTTATAGGCAATGGGAGGGAGGCTTCCCTTCCTTATTTTTCTATCTTGACAATACTAGTCCCTAGACTTTGGTTATTATGCTATTTCTTACTTAAAGCATAATAAACCTTATTACAAGCTATATTAAACTAAACAAAATAAAGTCTAATAATAAAACCACATAATTGACACTTTTCATAAACCTAACAATCTCCCCCTAAGGGTCGATTATTCTGGGCGTTCCCTCCTTGGTCCTAGTGGTCTTCTATTTACTTACATCTCCCATCTTCTCATTTGATCTCGATACTTCAACCGAAACTTCATCTCTTCTTCAATATAATTAAGAAACTCCAGTGCATCATTGGTAAGTTCTTTTTGCACACTATCCATTACTTGAATCATTATAATAACTATTGAGATCTTTCAAGCGTTCTCCTCTGTGTTGCATCACAAAAACTTTGTATCTTGAAGTCTTCTCACCCTTTTCCTCTTTTGCTGATTAGTGTAAATGATTTCCATGTACATGCTCATAGACAAATAGAAAAAACCACATCACATTCTTCAATTCCTGGGAATGTAATTGTTGGTGCAGTGAATTGATATTATGTTGATAGCTTTCGATTTCACGGTTGACAAATCGTGCACTCTTTTCATTTCATGACTTTGATGAACACTGATAGAGTCCTATAGCAATCCTGTTTAGCATAATCAGGTACCTTGTATTCATGATCAGCAGGTACATGTCTCAATGTCATTTATTGAGGTTCTTGTAATATGGCTCGTTATTGACTCTATGATTCATTAGATTCTTCTTGCCATAATCGCTATGATAAAACTTTGTCTTCATGACCCAGTTCCATGATTGTCTTGATGACTTGAACGATCTTAGACCGTTTGATTGATTTTTTCCTTGCAGTCTTCCAAGTACTTTCTGTCTCTTATGTAGAGAATTCCTCTGCATTGGGATTCATTCTATGTTTTTCAACACCATATCTTTTTCATAAGGATTAACTTCTTTATACCCTTATTAAACCTATCTGGAAGTCGTCTTCAATATCATCATCGTTGAAGACAATTGCTGGGAAAGTTATGAGGTGACAACAATCTTCTCAGGACCTGAATTCCTTTCACTTTCAAGTACAAAAGATCTTGATTGATCAGAGATAGTGCTGGAGCTTCAGGATCTCTTTGACAGCTTTGAACTAATGGTGTGATCTTTCGGTGGATGAGGAGTATCAGAATGTCCTTTTGCTTCCTAAACAATGTTACTTTGAAGAATTTTTCATCTGATCAATGTGATACTGATGTTCATCTCCTGAAGTACATCTTTGTCTTAGCATCTCATCCGCCATCTTCTTCAACTTAGCTTCATCAATCGTCAAAGATATCTCTTCCATGATGTCTTGTGATACTTGCTTAGTTGGAATCTCATCATCATCAGAAGCATAAGAGTCAGTCCAGAAATCAAATTCATCATCTTGTTCTTGATTACCTAAAGTAGAAGGACCTGGTTCCTCTACATTTACTTGTCCAGACGATGACTCTCCAGATACATATGCTTCATACTCCGATGTCTTCTGCCTTTTTGCACTATTCTCCCCCTCAGGATGAGCATCATCATGAGGATCGTCCTAATCTCTTGGGTGAACGGCAGAAGGTCTACAAGCAGTATGTGGTACCTGTGTCTTCTCAAACTTTATCTAGAGAGCCAACCAGATTGCTATGTCTTGTTGTTGTAACAGAGGATCAACCTTCATAGCAAGGTACAATTGATGTTGTTGTTCTGGAACAGAGGATGATTGAACTTGTGCCGGATGAACATGAAGAATATGACCTGACATATAACTACGTACAGATGCATCAACTAAAGAAGGAATGGCATTGTCAATTGCATTTTGAATCTGTGATGATATATGTGCCTGCATACGCCCACGTTCTTGCAAGATAGCTTTAGAGATTAATCGTTCAGTCTCTTCTTTAGTTGTTTTCCTTTCCATAATCAAGCCTTTCGCAACATAAACCGGAACTTGATCTCGAACTTGCGTAGGAACTTCCTTCTTAACTTGCTCTGTTACTTTTTCTTTCACCAACGAGGGTAGCATTTCCATCATGACATCATGAAGATTATTAGCAAGTTGATCACTGGATTTCTGTGGCATGAACCTTTTCTTGAGATATGCAAATAAGTAACCATATCATCCTTGTAATTCATGAAAGAAAGTCTTGTATCTTTTGAATTGATTTGGGTTTGCCTTAATCAATGATAGAAGACGATTGGTTTTTGTAAACTTTGGTGCAAATGAACCCGATGATGGTGTAGGATGAGTAACCGTCAATTCTTGAAGTTTCTTGGTATCCGAAGATACGAGAGTAGAGATATGCCTAGGTGATCAAGTTGGTGAGGGAATTGGCTTGAAATTCCTAGAGCTCCTCTATATTCTTCCCTTCGGCCCTTCTCCTCAATTTCAAACATCATCAGTTATTTCAATCTTTTAATCATTACTTTACAGGTATAACAATATTTGGTTCGACCTCCGTATCCTTTGACGTCTCTTCATCTTTTTCCCGAACAATCTCCACCTCTGGACTTTCCTTATCACTCATGGGCTCTAACCTAGTGCCGAGAATAGATGTGTCATCATGCCTAGGGGGTGAACTATCATCAACATTCTCATGATTTCAACAGCTTCTTAATGCCTCAGCTGCCAAGTGTTCATCGACAGTGCCACTTTTCTCTTGCTTTTGTTCTTCACGACTTTTGTGTCTCAGCAAGATATTACTTGAATTTCATGTCTTGTATAAATCATCTCAAGCTTTTTATGCTGTTGGCACTAGAACAGGTGGTGTTAGTCATGCAGATTGCCTTGCGGTAATAGAAAACGGAATCATAGTTGTTGTGTTGGAACACTTGACTCAGTTGTCTCCGTAGCAGGGTTAGGTGTCCTAGGGGCGCTAGTTGTCCTATGCGTTCCCTGGGTAGACTCAGTCGGCTGTGACTGAATCAGAGGAACATCTAGTCCAAACACCTCTGCATACATCTTATAATGCTCCGTAAGCTTCATCTCTTCTGTAATCATCCATGGTGGTATTCGCATCCCAACCTTGTTCTTGTTTCTTCCTGAATTGAAGATATTCTTCATAATATCATCATCTTGAAGATTGTGATAATGAGAGCATCTGAGCACGTCATCTTAAAATTGTCAGGAAAGATAGTCATATAATGACTGATGATGATCTTTGTAAATCGTGGGTATGGGATCGAAGTGGCAGGATGATGAAGCGAATAGTAAATGCCTTCCCACATTAACTCCGCATAATCCACATGAATGTTATTGACAAAGCAGTATAACATTTGCATTATCTGCCAACGGGCGGTGGTCCATCCCCGTAACACGTGTAGTCAAGCACTTGGAGAATATCTTGCATAACGTCTGCCAAGGCTGTAGAAGACCAGGTATCTTGAAATTAGACACAGTCTTGAGTTCCATTGAAAATCCCAACACTTGTTTGTAAAATGGAACCATATCAGAGAATGATGGTGGTGGCACAAACGAAGCATGATTGTTATCATTTGCTTGCAGAAGATGAAAGATTGTTCTGAAGTCATCCAGAGTAAATGTTAGCTCTTTTCTATCCAGCATTAACTTGAGTCGATACTTTGATCCGTCTTCTCTCAAGTATGCCAGATCTGTGCCATATAAATCCAGGTAAGATGTGATGCGGCATTGCTGAATTCGTAATGATGATTGTAATATTATTCATCAGAATCTTGTCTATCTGATGGATCATTTGCACATTCTCCATGTTTACCTTTTTATCTTGCATCCATAATGTCATATCACTTTCGTTTGGAGGACACAGTTTCATCTGGATGAACATAATAGCTGTTGTTGTCGTTTGCCCATGATGATAAATGAAATGAATAACAATTGAGGGTGTTAGGAAAACAAATAATTCTTTTAACATTTTTGGTCTTTTTCCTCTCTGTCTTTTTGATATGTTCTGGCAATTTCTTTTTGAACTATTTTTCGATCAGTTTGTTTCTCATGTGCTCTTCTTGCTTTTTCTGCCTTTCCATACGCTTTATTATCGAATTATTCTTTGATTTAACAATTTTTTGTGTATTTGGCATTTTCTTTCGAAACACACTTTTTGATTTGCTTTTTCTGCGTATGGATTTAGCTCTCTTTTCTGTTTTTAGGAAATATCCTCACCGAAATTCTTGTGACTTGATACTCTCTCAAGGAAGGATGTAGATTTCTCTATTTATTTGACCAAGAACAGTTATGAAAAATTCAGAGAAAACTTCAACTTTTTTAAATTGTTTTAAGAAGAGTATCATTTTGACTACAATTAACAGATTGAGAACTTTTCAAAATCATGTGACAAAATTATATGTAATTCACAGAACTACAACTGAATAGACACTAAGTCACTCACTCACTAATTTGTTCATTGCAGGAAAATGGCTTAGCAGGACATGACCTTAGTCACTTAAACAATTGAGATTTGAAAATTAACATATTTATAAAAACTTTGTTTCTTTCACATTTGATTTTGAAGCCTAAACTTGATGATTACAAAACACATCTAATTCAATATTGATGGACACTAAGTCACTCACTCCTCCTTTTTGTTCATTGCAGAAAAAACGGTCGGTATAAACGGACATGACTTAGTCCATTAAAACATTTTTGATAGACATATATGATCCATAGCATAGAATTCATGAAAAACTTGTATATTTGCCCAAAAATTATTTGCATATTTTGGCACACTTAGAACTGATCAGACATTCAACACATATTGCATTTCTCTTGAAGCAACAACATTAATACATATACAAAATACTTTCATAAAGCCACAAACAATTAAACTGATTTTCATCATTAACCTTTACTGAGTTTGACTTTTGTTGACTACCGATTTTGACTAGTTGACCTTACTGATTTTGACAATTAACCTGTGCACAAGAAAGTAAACTCAGTAAACTAACAGATTCGGTAATGTACTACCGAGTTTATTCAAAATTCAATCCTAACCATTCTATTAGCATTTTATGACCTTAAGACACTTTTTACACTAAATCTAATGCCAAAGATTATTCAGATGCTACAAAAACTCGGTAAGACACGTTTTACTCTAAACTCGGTAATCTAGCAAATTAGGTAAACTTCATTTTTACCGAGTTCAAACTCGGTAATCCTAAATTCCTCAAAAAGGCCTAAAACATCTATATCTACTTACGTTTGAGTAAGAAGTGAAGGTACAAGCGTTGTAATGAACTTAGATATCAAAAATCAGACTTCTACTCAAATTCGGTAAACAGGATTCGGTAAAAAAGAAAAGTAAAAATTGAAATGAAAATCTTTTATTATGAGCACCGTAAACAGTTTGAAAATTGACATTTTCAGTCCCTGTACTTCACTTTTACCGAAAACTATTGAAAAATTGTCACATTCAGTCCCTGTACTTGATATGTACCTATTTTTGTTTATGAATTTACACAAACTCCCCCTTAAACAATGAATTTTTTTCAAACACTCCCCCTTGAAATGTTAATTTTGTTATGATGCATAGTCCAAAAATGAATTATGTTACTCTGTTTCAATTAAAACTCCCTTGAAAATATAAACATTTCCAAATTTTATTATCAAAAAGATGTTTGTGAATGAAAATTGTAAAAACTCCCCCTTTGATCATGATTTTGTATTTTGCCATGTAAAAGATTTTAATAAGAAACTTGGAATCATGAAACAAAAGATTTTAATTCTTTTTAAATTTTTATATAATTATTTATATATATATATATATATATATATATAACATTTTATTTATATATATTATTTATAGATATATATATATATTTTATTTTTATTTTAGAGAAAAAAAATGTGTAAATTATTTTTGTTATTTTTGAATTTTTCAATTTTTATTTTGTTTTTGATATATTTATTTACTCATGATTGTGAATGTATGATCTTTTCACGAAGATAACTTTGTCAGACTATCCAACTGAGTTGGAGTCATACATCTTCATACCAATGCGATGAACTAGATACTCAAAGCGTTCTTTTGGAAGCGCCTTAGTAAATAGATCGCTATTGGTCTTCTGTTCCGACAAAGTAAATTTCACAGTACCCCTTCATTGTGTTCTTTACTATAATGATACCGGATGTCAAGGTGCTTTTGTCTTAGAATGTGGATGGATTGCACGAAATAGAAATGGTACTCTTGAAATCATAATACACTCGGAAATCCGATTGTATTAAACTCTTATAGTCATGCAGTTGAGTACGCATCCATATCACTTTGAGCAACAGCATGCAGACAATGAAACATATTCAGCTTCTGCAGTAGACATCGCAGTACAATCTTGTTTCTTTGAACTCCAACTCACGAGCTTTCCACCTAAAAATTGCAATCCTCCTGATGTGCTTTTACAATCATCTTTACAACCTGCATGGTCTGCATCTGAATATGCAATTAGTTCAAAACCAGAATCCTTCGGATACCATAGTCCCATGTTATAGGACTGTCTTAGGTACCGAAAGATCCGTTTGACCTCTTTGAGTGTTGACCGTAGGTCGTGCTTGGTTTAAAAAAATATATCGTGCACATTACAAAGTAGCAAAAGATATGGTCTGGTCGACTGGTGTTAGATACATAGCCCTTTCCTTCATTGATGATAATTCGTTTGATACAGTAGGAAGTGCCTTGAAATCATCATCGTCTCTCTGTTGCCAATAGGTGTGCTAATGAGGACACATTCTTCTAGACATGTTTCTTTAACACCACTTTTGCACTATTATGATCTGGACTTATGAATATGCCACGGCGAGATTTGATGAATTGAAGACAAAGAAGTACTTTAGTTCATCCATCATTGACATTTAAAAATTGTTTTTTCATTTAAGTTTGCAAATCTTTTTGAAAAATATGGTTTGTTGATCCAAAATACATGTCATCTACATATACTTGAACAAGTATATGTCTCCCCGTGCGTCGAGTAAACAAAGTTTGGGGTCAATTATTCCGTTATAACCTGTGTGCCAATTAGGAAAAGAAGACAGTTTGTCATACCATGCACGAGGTGCTTGCTTAAGACCGTATAGAGCTTTTTTCAACCTGTAGACGTGATTTGGAAATTCAGGTTTCAATAAACCCTTCGGTTGGCTGACATAAACTTCTTCTTTCAAAAGGACCGTTGAGAAAGCAGTTTTGACATCCATTTGAAAGATAGTGATATTCTATGTGCAGCAAAGCAATGGAACGCCCAAACAGCCTCAAGGACGAGCAACAGGAGCAAATGGTCTCCATCAAATCTATGCAGTCTTGCTTGCTTATAACTTTAGCCACCCAAGATGAGTTTTGTTCGATCCATAATATTTCTACATCTCCTTATTCTTCCAAAGCCATTTGAGAGCAATAACATTCTTTCCTTCTGGTCGTGGAACCAATTCCCAAACTTGAAGTCTTTCAAATTGATTCAATCCATCTGATAGACTCAAATACAAACTATGATCGACACATAGCTTTTGATGTTTCTTTGGTTCAATAGTGCTGATGGTTAATGCGTACATGCAAACCTTAGAATCAATATGTAGCCGTTGACGAGTCATAACAGGTTTGGAAGGGTCACCAATGACTTGGTCTAGAGGGTGATCTTTTGTCCAACTGTGAGTCGAGGGTTGTACTTGATGGAAATTTTGCACATTTGATGGTTCGAGATTCGTAGTAGATGACTCAATTTCCTCATGATTCAGAGAATCATATGGAACATACTGGGTATTACATCAAAGTCAGCAGAAGCTTCTTGATTGAATTCATCAGACTCTTGTAAAGCGATTAGAGAATTTTGTTCGTCAGATGTTGTGACAACATGAGGAGCCTCATGTGTGTCAACAATGATTAAAGATGTAGAAGGTGAGTCTTCTTGATCATGAGCTGGTTGTGCAGCGGAATTGATGGTAGTATCAGAAGATTTTTGCTCAAATTAATTCTTATACATTAGAACGAACAATTATCCAAATTCTCTTTTGATGGAGTATTAATTATAATCATCTGTGATTTTTGATTATTAAATCGTTGGAAGTCGGGTTCTAAACAGTCATGTTCAGAAGCCATAGCCGTAAGCTCGTCAAACTTGACATGAATAGTCTCCATAATCCTTTTTGTGCGACGGTTATAGATTCGTAAACCTCTTGATGTTTCCGAATAATCCTATAAAAACTCCAAATGTATGCTTTAGGTTTATTTTCCCAAGATCATCCACGGTCATTTGTCAAGATATCACAGTTGAGCCAAAAAATTGAAATTACTCATCATTGGCTTTCGTCCACGTAACAAACTATAGGTGTTTTATTGTGTCGTGTGTGATGATTGACGATTTTGAGTAAAACATGCTGTAGCAACTGCTTCAGCCTAAAGAAATTCAGGTAACCTTGAAAAAAATAAGCATTGTGCGATGCTTGCCTCAACTAGAGTTCGATTACGTCGTTTACTACTCATTTTGGTGAGGTGTGCCGAAGCAATGAAAATTGTTGATAATGCCTAAATTTTCATAATAAGCTTTGAGAGTTGCATTCTTGAATTCAGTGTCGTTATCAGTCTGAATCTTGCAAAATTTGGCTTTGTAATTCAATTGAGCTTGAGCAATGAACTTCTTGATGATCTCTAGAGTTTCGTCTTTCAAATGAAGAAAATAAACCCATGTGAATCTGAAAAATCATCCACTATCACAAGAATATACTTCTTTCCATTGACCGAAGCTACTCTCATTGGACCGCACAAATCCATATGAAGTAATTCTAATTCGGAGTAATCACTTGGAATCAATTTAGGTAGATGAGAAGCTTTCTTGCTTTTTCCTCTTTCATAAGCAGAACAAAGATGATCTTTTTCATATTTCAACTTTGGTAAACCTTCAACCAAGGCAAGTTTGGTAAGATCGTTTATGGTGCCAAAATTAAGATGTCGATGCCATAAGCATGAATTTGTTAAAGTTGCTTTGAACATTAGACAAATGGGTGAAGAAGCAGCCATGTCTGAAATGGAGATGGTATATAAATTCGAATCGCGTCTGCCTGTGAGCAAATCATCTCCTTCCAGATTTCGAACATAACATGTTTTAGAACGAAAAGCGTTCCGAAATCTCCACACAAAATCTGTCCATCACTAAAGAGATTATGTCCAAAGACCTTCAACATAAAATACATGCACTAATAGTTGTTTATTGCATGTATATAATCACCATAGCCTGTAATAGCTGCAAAGTTGTCATTTCCAAAGCGGACGGTTCCCATGAACTTTTCAACGAAGTTTCTTAATAGAGCACGATCACCCGTCATATGCTTTGAACAACCACTGTCAACAACCCAATAGAACGATCTGAACTACCTGCAACACAAGAAGATGCAACACACGAACAACTGGGCCAATTGACTATTCCATCTCTCTTAACTAAAACAGTGGTTTCGTTTCGAAGGATTAGTATGTGCATGTGGCTTTGTCGTTTAACAAGTGTCCACTTAACATTGGTTGTGATTCAAACATTTTTGCCTTTTTTTTTTTTTTTTTTTTGTTTTTTTTTTTTTTTTTTTTTTTTGTTTTAAACTACTTGTCCGAATCTTGTTTAGCATGAATGGGCTTAATGGTTTATCACGCATGTTACTTTTCTTTTTCTTAAACTCACTAGAAACCTTGTCTCTAACTTTTGATGCACTTGCTTCATCAATCTTAGATTTGGAAGCTACAAAAGTAGTATCTAATGTCTTAGATTGTGTCACTCTTCTCTGAAAAACATAGTCTTAGGAGCTACAAAGTAGTTTCAGAAGAATTTTGGTATCCTAGAATTAAACTAGAGAGGTTCTACGAGCATTCGAACGCACATTCAATTTTTGCTTAGCAACTCATGTTTCATGACAAGGAATAAGCATCACTTTGAATAACAGGAACACATTACAATGTTTATCGCTTTAGAAGCGTTTGCTAGCAGCAAACATCAATTACATTTATCCTTATTTGACACAAGCTTTAGCATAATGTATTATATGTTTGTTTGTTTTGGCCTAACATAAACTGCTTTCTTTCTTTGCTTCATTCTTAGAGAATCTAAGATCCCACTGGCTTGACATGTGAATCTCTACTTCTTTTGAATCTGTCTAACATGGACTGTAGCATTTCATTCTGTAGAAGTAACACATTCTTAGACTTGTTTGTTTGTGATTCTTATTGTTGTGTGTCATACTCTGTACAAGTCCCAGGGCTAATACATTTTGTTTGATGTATCCCTATTTGTTTGGTTTGTGATGTCTGTGAAGTGACTGGTTTTGACTCAACATGGTTTTCTTTTGTTTTTAAAACACAGTTTTTCGGTTGCTTTAGAAAAGATTTTTATTTAAGGTGTGACACTAAGAAAAGATTAAGATTACAATGTGTCGTGTCAAACTTAGTTTTCACAGATTTACCATTTTCACCATTTTTAATTCTAGCTGTTTCTACTCAGATATGGTAACTAAATGATCTGTTTTTCAGCACGAATAGCTATTATATTGCATAAGTTTTCTCAGAGACATGAGTAATTAAACTCATCCTTTCCTTTGAGTTTGACCGATCGTTTATGTTTGATTGGATTCGAAAAGTTTTTTGTATTACATTTTGGCATTGATCTCGTTCTTTTATCAAATGATTGTACTTTTAAAATCTCAAAGACACGTTCTCATCCTCAAGTTTTTGTATTCTAGAAATCCAAGAGAAATCAAGAGGTTTTGAGTTTTTATTCTTCGAAGAATCCCATTTTTGTTTTTCTTTTTCATGTTGCAATTTTAACTCAAAATCAACACTTTGTTTTCACATCTTTGAACAGCTTTCTCAAGAATTTTTATTCTTGCTTTCAAAAACCCTTCTTGTAACTCTAAAGTTTTCTTTGTGTATTGTTCAAGTTCAACATGTAAGAAACTCATCAACACATTCATGAACACTAACAACACACATAGCTCAATTATCATGTTGGATTTGATACTTCCAAGTTAATCTTTCAACAAATTCATTTGGCTTTCAATATCATCAAGATAAACATCATTTTTGCTCAAAAGCATCTTCATTTCTTTTATATTCCCTTTGTAATAGATTTGAAAGAGACAAAGTGATCCAGTAATTCATAAGGAAGTGGTTAACCTGGATCTTGACAAAAGTATTAGAGTTATTACTCTTCTAGGATGTATAAAACATACTTGCCCTTTTACTGTTCTGTTTTATCAACAGAAACAATTTTTCAAACCCAACTTGTATATTTAATAACCCATTGATCAAAGGTAACTCACTTGGCATTGTTTTTGTTTCTAGAATCTTAACAAAGGGAGTATAAGGAGATGAAGGAATGTTTGTTCAACAATGATTCTTTTTGAGGAACAAATTATTATAAAGCACAAATTTTTTTTAATTGTTTGTAATCATTGTCCAACAATTTGTTGTTCGCAACAGCAATTGGATTATTCATTTTTAATTTTTGCTGTTTGACTTTTGAAGCCTCTCTAGTGTTTTCTTTAGAATTTCTACATTCAAAGGGAATTTCTATATTACCCGTCCTTGATGCAACATATAACTTTGGACATTCTAAAATTGCTTGTCTGAGTGTATAAGGATTCGGATACCCCAAACATGTTTTAATTGTTGATCATAACAGGGACAGTGGTTTTGACGAGCATAAAACATTGCTTGTAAAGAGATTACAATTTTCAAAAAAGGTCAACATTCTTTTTTTGTTTTCCTAAAGATTCAAGAATAGTATCATGATACTTATCCCTCATTTTCCATCATTTTTCTTTTTAAAAATTAACTGTGATTGTTGTAATTCCTCATTTTTTGTTGAATTGTTTAACCTCTTGATCATCTCATCTCGTTGTTTTCATGATCTCGAATAATCTCTCGATCACGATTACAAGTGAGAGTCGCTTGTTTTTGAAAACGTTTTGCCTGTCTTCAGCTTCATGAATTTCTTTTAGATAATTGTTATCCTTGTTTATGTTTTCCAAAAACCGTTTCCTTTCCGTATACAATCTCAATCTGACTGGTCAGAGTATATTTTGTTGTTGACGCTTTGAGCAATCTTTGTTGTTTTGCAGCTTCATCATATGCATTCCTAACAAGTGTTTCTAATGCACACAGATAAAAAACATGTGTATCTTTTTCAACACTGCCACTATTAACATTTCCTTTGACATAATTCAAATTGAATATTGCTTTAATTTGGATATCTTCATTGGTATGTAATAATTTTTAGTATGATGTTAGATACGCTTGTTTTCATCATTTCTCATTGATGGTTGAAGTTGTACCTCACTTACAAATGCTGACTCATAGCTTGGCTCATCATCAGAATTTTGATCAGCTGGTTGAATTTCTAGCTTTAAAGCATATGTTGCACTCTGTTCTTCTTAATTTCTTTCCATTCCTGAAGCATCCGCAATGAGAATATCATTCTGCTCTTCATGTAAGAATACCACCGGCTTTCATTGTTTTGCCAACAACATTTGCTCCTTGAAATACTTTGAATCCACGACCCTCTTGTTGGGATATTTCTCGTCATAATGTCCTTTTCCACCAAGTTGTTATTAGCATTTACCCGATGAAGTATTGCTGGAGTCGGAGTTCGTACAATCCTTTAATTTTGCAGTCTAATTTGTAGCATTCATTCCCTCAACAACTTCTCCGTCTGAACATAAGCTCTTCGATTTTTTTCTTCCAACATTACCAGAATTCATGCTTTGTATATTCGCACCATGTCACTTGTAAGACTGCTTGATTTCTGGTATTAGACGAAGCTACGAAGACGATTGTTTGTTGGATTAGAGAGTTATGGAGTAATGGCTTTGGCAGTAAACAAACATAGCAGATGCTAGGGGGATCTTCGGAATGGGTTGTGAACTCATCCTGCCTTCAACTCTTCATTATAATCAACTACTGACTGGAGGATGTGTCTAAAATATAAGAAGAGGTGTTCTGAAGAGATGAAACACGTGTGTGCTACTAGAGCCAAAGGTCATGAGACTTTTCCAACAATTCTTTGCCCTTGATAGCATTAACTTATTTCTCAAATTACAGAAAGATAATCAAAAGATCATCACAACGAATCAAACTCTGTCAATTTCCTTGCAAACGAACTTGAGTACATATTTTAACCATTCTGGTTGCAAGCTATTCCAGAAAACTTTGTGTTAATGAAACAATTGGAAAACTTCATGTTGTTACGTTCCAAATCTATCATTACTTAAGACAAACGAGTGTAGACTTTGAACTAGTGACTCTCCTGGTTCTGCAACAATTGATCAACTCATTTGTAATACCTGTTTCCTATCAACTTGGTTGTGTATAGTCCCCACCATCTAACGTTCAACATGATCTAACATTTCTGGCCATCTTACAAGAAAATCTACAAAACTTTGTAATTCTCAATAGGACATGAAAGATGTATCTTATTCGTGTGTTCCATCTTCCGCATATAGTACAACAAGTCATATCTGAAACAGGACAAATTTTTTTTTTTCCCCTCTACACTTCTTGCAACCTTGGTAACATTGAACCTGTAGTGTTATATTCCTAAACACTAAGGGCCATCTTCTTGTGCTTTGAGAAGCACTTCGGTTTCCTCTTGCGATTAGAAAATCTGTTTGAATATACTTGCCAGGTATGTACTACCCCTTTTCATGCATTAGGTTGGGCGGCCTAGTCTTAGAACCGCTTCAGCGAGGGATTGTTGGAATAGTTAGATGTCGACATGTCTTAAGATTCAAAGATTGGATCTTTTTAGACGAATATGAGTGAGATTTGTGAGAAAATATCCGAACTCGGTAACAATAGTCAAATTCAGTAACACTGTTCACGTAATCTGTAAACAAATACCCTTCTCGAACAGTACACTAACAAACTCGGAAATCTTCAAATACTAAACTCGGTAATCTACAAACTACTCAAACTCGGTAACACTATTCACTATAAACTCGATAAACCTAACTTGTTAAATTCTAACAGTTATGAACTACTAATAACCACAAATTCGATGAAACTGAATTTTATGATGACTAGATAATCCAAGTGTTCTAGAAAATTCAATTTCGATAAAACCGAATTTGATTACCGAGTTTTAGTAAATCTTGAGCAATCGATTTTTAACACTCCTAACCCCTTTATCACCCTTTAAAACCATAATACCCTTGTTGCCGTCGAGAATTATTTATACCCTAATTCTAACTGGTGCAGATTTGTGTACTTTCCAAGCTTATGATAGAATACATTCAATTAAGCGGTCACCCCGAAAATGAAACATTTAGACTAGTGGAGAGCTAAGTGACTTTTTATCCCTTTTTCGTGAGGTGTTCGTCTTTGATGTTTTCTAGCATAAATGTTTTATAGATTCATTTCTTGAAGTTATTCTTGAGAAATCTTTTTATAAAATGTTCTAACAGGTTCTACTTGAGGGCAAGCAGAAGTCAATGGGAGGATATTTGATAACATCAAAGATTTAATACTTTTTAGTAGCAAAATACCCCCTATATTACTTGCAAATGTTTCACTAATACTTGAAAACGAGATTATTTTTTTTTATCATTTTGTAGTTTTCAGGTAAAATACAGGAAAATGACAAGAAACAAAGAAAAAAGGGCCTAAAGTGTAATTTTCTAAAGAATGTTACGGCGTAACACAAAAATGATTACACCGTAACATAAATGAAGCAAGTACGAAGATCAAGGACAACTTTACGGCGTGAAACCATATCTAGTTACGCCGTAAACATGAATTTGGAAGGAAATCTTACCATAGATAGAGTTAGGGCGTAACACCCTACATGGTTACGCCGTAACCATGAAGATCTACAATTATTGGAGATCACGTACTTATGGACATTATTTAAAGGTTACAGCGTAACACCATATCTGGTTACGCCGTAACAACTGTTTAAATATGGAATGCCGTGTAAGAAGGTTGCGGCGTGACACCTTTATCAGTTACGCCGTAACAAGTTCGATACCTATAAATAAAGGCCCCATTCAAGCTATTCGGACATCACTTCCTCCACAGCCAATTGGAGAGGCGACAAAGGCTTCCAACCTTCGAAGAATTCCACCTGGAGTCCAAGAGAGATCACACCTTACTTACTTTTTGTATTTAATCGTTCAAATACGAATACTGTAAGAATTATGAGCTTTTAATCTATGATTACTTCTATTTCCTGCTGTGTTTCCTTTACCATGAGCGGCTAAGCACTTAAAGTTCGGGCCTAGTTATGTAATTACTGTTGTTATAATGTTTGTTTCCTGTTAGATTATGGTTTCGTTATATATTTCTTGACTATCGTGTAACCTTAGGTTTTGGTAGTACGAGTGGTTTGGACCTTGCTTGATCTATTATTAGATTATCTAATCAATATGGGATCCATCGGGTACTAGGGAGGATCTATGACTCGGACCCCTAGTGTAGGAACTAACCGGTCTCCGCACTTATCACTTAGGATACTTAAAATGCACAGGAACTCTTTCAAAGAGGGTTAATAATCTGTATAGGTTATTAGATCAGTTTTGGGAATACTTGAGATTAATCACTACAACCTGGATATTCTACCTCCTATACGATTTGGACTGAGTCGGAATCGCAGAAAGTATAGGATAGACTATATATGCCTATTCAAGTCTATCGACCTTAGAAACCACTAATGAAACCATAGTTTAACATTGCACATGAAAACGTTTTCATAACAGTAGTAATGAAGTAACTAGGTTAGAACTTTTTCTCTCTTGATATCTCCAAACCCTTTTTATTTTTAGTATTTACTTTTATTGTTATTGTAAATTCATTTCAAATCAAATCAAAAAACCATTTTCTAAACGTGACATTTCAAATTAAAACTAATTACAACTTAGCTCTTGCGACGACCTCGGATTTACCATTCTATACTACTCTCGGATTTACCACTCTCTGCCTGTTAGTGCGTTGTCAGGTAGATCGAGTTTTATAAATTTAAAACTTGGTAAAAACATATTTTAAAATAAAATACGCATCAGTTTGCATATAATAATGTATTCATTATAATATTCATAGGTTGGCACAGTTTAGAAGGAGACTCACAACTAATGGTGTGGTAATGAGCTTGATTGCAACGAATGTGGTTGTGTTTCTGTTGTCAAGTGTTATTGATCGTATGTTCATGCTGCAGAATTTTACGGTGAGTTATTCATGGTTATGACGTTTGTTTTCTTACACGATGACCTTATTGGTTATCTAATTATTAGAATGAATAGACGTAGTATATTTTCAGCAGCCCTTTGGTGTCGTGAACATGTCATTAGGGACTGTTTGGATAGCATGTTTCACAGAAGTGATTACGAGGTTTATAATGTTGTGTTTGAACAAGGAAATGGTATACAAACATTTACTACCTGATTTTAATTATGTTGTATCTTCCTCAATATCATTTGACCCTTTTTATATTTTTGTAAACAGGATAACCGAGATTTCTGATTTTAAGGATCTTTAAGCTTGGGAATACCATGTACAAAAATTCAATCTATACTATTACAATTTTGTAGTATGGTAAATAGTTGGTTATTTATATGACCATTATGCAAAGTACTCAGTTTTTTTAAAATTTTCTCTTTTTTTCAGCAAAACATAGAATGAATCCGTTGGTGATCAACCTATATCAGTACCCATGCGTAAGTTTTATTGAGCTTAAAACTAAGTACTTACATATTTATGGTTCGGGATTGCTTATCGACACACTGAGCAAAAAAAATGAATTACGGGTTGTTTGCACTTTGAACAGTTGTTCCTAATATTAGTAAGGTTTGACTCTCCATATTTGATTATGCCTTCACTTTATTATTTCATTATCCTAAATAGTTGTTAAATAATATATGCCAAAATATATAATGCACAGTATGTTTTAGAAGTTTGGAAGTTGTTATTTTTTTCACAAAGTTGCAACATTTTGAACTTATACCAGCCATGTCATGTCACTGTATGTTAAATTATAAATTCGCATGTATATGGATACTTGCTTTATAAATATGTTACCGCCGATGCAAGATGCTCTATAGAGATGGTAATTTAAATTATACTAGGCTGTAAAGTGACGTTAGCTACCAAGGTAATAAAATTTATAGCATATAGGACATTGGCAACAACATGTTGATAAGCGCTTCAGTTGGTAACAAATAGCGAGAATTGATAACCAATACATTAAATGGCACTACGACGATCATTTGGAAGCGTCGTACATTTGCACATGGAATTGTGGTAATGTACATTAACGCTAGCGGTCATATTCGTGCAGGTGTTGTTTGTTTTAGAAACGAAAGCCGAGAATCATTAAGTCTCCATCTACGATCTCAATTCGGTGACCCATCTGACGAACCGTTGTATCCATTGCAGGTTATAGGTGAGTTTGTTTCTTTTTGTAGCATCACAGTTGTAGTTTTTTACGGAATTTACAAGGAACTAAGGCTGCAAGAAACCATGTGGCTTTCATGAAGCAAAAGAAACAGATTCTCGAACATGAAGCTAGGTATATTATATTCGGATACTCAAATAGCTTTTCTTAAAGGATTTGTATATTCACGAAAATATATCATTGGGAAAGGCTGTTGAGATATGGTGAAAACTCAGAAATCCGAACATAGGCGCCTTACAACCCAATAACCCACCGATAATGGTTCAACTTTATGTATGTTTTCTATTTTCGTTTGCATGATTTTGATCTCAAAGTTTATCAGGTGTTGTGATGTTTGGGAAAAGCTCACCTTATCCCAAGCTATATAGTATTTCAAATGGTCAACTAAAAAATGAAGGCAACCAACTGAACCCGTCATGAGAAAGACTCAGTCATGTCTTAGCTTTGTCAAGCCTGTATGCGAAAACAAAAAAATTCCTTTGTTTCTGTTGATTATGACCATGTTAAAATAATGATGATCGTGGATAATAAAAACTATTGGTGATTTTACTTAAGTATGGCATGATATGGAAGTTAATGACTTCATCACGCAGCTACTTGCTATCTTTGAAGAAAGAATGTAGATCCCTGTACAAAGCGCAATCATTAACTTCATAGCTTATTTTGTTTATCAAAGCATTATGAATTTTAAATATGGTATATATGTGTGCAGGATTCCTCATGTGTAGTCTGAGGAAGACAACGGACCCATGCGTCGAACGGTGAGCAGTGACGAGGATCAGGACTGGCCGATATTTGGCTCTAATATCAAATACCATGGAGTTGTCTCGCGAGAGAGGTGAGGTCATCGAAAGAGCTAACAAGGTGCGTTTTAATTTTTATTCAGTTTCCTCCAGGTTATTTATGTTGGGTTTTGACGACCATAAATAACCAATTTAATACAACACGAGTAAGGCAGCGGAATTAGAAGAACACATGTAGAATTACATTAATTATCAAGGAGTAGAAGATGTATACCTTTAGGGCCCATGAAACGACCACAGCTTAAGGTAGACCGTAACAAACACCGACTTCTCTATAACGGGAGTATAAAGCTAATACCACGCGCAACGCACTAAGGAATCAATAGGAAATAATCCCTCTACTTCGACACATACTACACGTACCCAAACGGATATTACGACTAAGTGATGCTAGTCCGTTTTTTACAGCGAATAAAACAACCGAACACGATTTTCCGTGTTATGTGTTGGAACGTCTAACAAAACCCTGTTGGTTATGTCGATCGTACTAACAGACAAAGACAAGAACAATTTAAGACACTTTGCTTGATACTATGACCTAAGAACATGCATAAACACATGCATTCGTTAAAAATTACATGAAGACCATGCATAAGGATTTATCGACTCCAATGCTTCACAATAAAATTCATACGTGTGATCATATCTTATCTCTGTTTTTTGAGTACGAATGGAATATATGTATATATATTTTAGTCGATCGACTTTAAAGGAATATCCTAATATCTACGGTTCCATTCACGGAATGAATGAGGTAAAAAGGGTTTATATAGCTTAAAGACTTGTTCTCCAAGTCATACTCAAACACCTCATCTTGTTTGCTAGAAACGTGACATTCAGACCCTCCTACTTTTCTTATTCGACCAGTCACAACCAACACCCCACGGGTTTGGTTTTTTTGATACTAACGCATCTCCTTAACTTTTAATAATATTTATTAGTACTATACGTCAGAACGTTGTAATTAAAGACCGTTAAATTATTTCGTGAAACATATTAATATAATAGATACAATAAAAACATAATTAATTACAGAATAAACCGTATTCTCTGCGTAAATTTGGCTGGCGTCCCCAATAATAAGGCTCAAATAATTCCCGAACATATATAATTTATATTTTGTTCATATTCCAACAGCTCCCACTTGGACATGTATAAATTATATAATAACATTGGTAAACGTCTAGCAACACGCCGAATGCTCCCAGAACATCCGAGTTGGTCTTTCCTTCAAAACACGGACAGAAAAGTGAATTTATGAATAATTTACACATCTAGCCTCTTTCTCTTTTTTTTTTTCGCGGCGTACCGAGTGTTACAATTGGATATAAGGATCAATGACAATCCATATTTAAAACGATTCGTGTTACTACCGAGAATATGAAGTAAAACATGATTGACGTGAAATGGCAATTCAGCGCATATCCTATGCGAATGTAGTTAGCATTTGAACGCGCTGCTGTAGCCATACACACATCTGATTAATGTTCTAATGAAGGTGCTGCGGCATGGTTGGAACGGTTCTTCAATATTAGGAAGGAACAAATTCTATATTGCGACTACAGTGTCCAGTCGCAGGTAGTGTGCTATAAACCATTCTGACATAGCCCTTGCATTAGAGTACCCTTAGATTGCGCTGAGGACACATTAAACTATATAAAAGGGAAATAATATCTCCGCCGGAATATCTAAACCTACTTGCAATCTCAATCTAAGGAACTTTATGGTAAATGAAATTCATGTACAAGATTATATCTTGATGAAGTCCAGAATTCATAAAGTGAGTGGATAATCTTTGCGTGGCGGCGGGACAACGGATCCAAAATTCATCGAGACTTGAGCGACGTCATGAGTGAAGTTTGGTGGACCGAGCATGATCCTTAATATATGTAATAAAATCACATATCTATATGTGCTCGATCACCAATCACAAATGCGATTCGTTTAGTTAACAACACAACATCACAATTGTTGAACGAGCGACAACGGATTAATTTAGAGAACTAAAACATTTATTATTCATTGGATTAAAACATGCAAAATAAATGAGCCACACTGATTTAAGATATATATATATCATAAATATAAATATAAATAGGTATAAATATATAAATATATATAATAATATATTATATATATAAATAAATAATATTATAACAAATATACCAAAGTATCATTATCATAAAAAATTATTCAAACATCCTTATCCAAATACTAAACACACAACAGCAACATGAAACTAACTAGCTTTAACGAAGACCATGCTGCATTGAGCATGTTGATAAGACTTTTCACTACCCTTTCATTAAAGCCGTCAGGTATGAAGGATAGATAGATTGTCATCTGTGTGAACTTAAAGAATGTTACGTACTCTGGTAGTGTCCTGGCGCGTCCGATCACTGTAAACCCGACCGGCTTCGATGGCAATAAAAGTGCAGCGAATCCAATCGTCAAAACAACTTAATTAATTTCGATTGATTGATTGTTACTATACCTAAGCCTTGAAATAAACTTCAAATCCAACAGGCTTCCACATCTCTGCCTTCTAAGCAGCTATGTAATTCAGCTATAAGTAGCGGCAAATATCAGTATTACTATTACATGGAGCTTTTCAAGTCTAACTGCCGCTTACGTTTACAAAGGAACGAAATGTATCACCTGTCAAGATTTTATATCATCTATATAGATCTCGAAAATCCATTATTGCAAATAGCAATCAACCTCGAAGTTCTGTGCTAGGAAAATGTTACCCACCATAACCCCAGAACATATATCGTTTAGTATATTCATAAATACATAAGAACAGATATTTTTTCCACACACACTCAGACCATGAGGTTCCACCTCCAGATTCTATTGTAAATCAGGCTTGTCCATATTCTTGTGGCAACTCATAAATCACAAGTCTAGTGCATCTAACCGCATACATAATGGATCCTCACAGCCGAAGCATAAAGGCACATATATTCATAGACGAATTTACCTCTTATAGGCGTTTGAACAGCACCCTGTGATTTGTCGAAAAAGACAAGTCTTTCCCTTGCATGGGGATATGTACACGTTATCAGCAATTGATCCAACATTTATATCTCTTTAAGATCGTAACCATGAAAGTGCAATTTGACTAACTTCTAATTAAACGCTTCAAACTATCGCTGTTAGATTTTGATTCCAATAAAATAATTGCCGAGGAAAAAATATATATATAAAAAAAATGGGGGGGAATAGGTGGGGGGTTAAAAAGCGATATCTAGGGGGGGGGGGAGGGGGGGGGGGGGGGGGGGGGGAACAAGGAATTTGAGTGTAATATATAAAAATTATCTATGATATAAGGAATCTTTCGGTATTTATATATCACATATTTTGGTGTTAGATATTTATTCTCTCTTGGTAGTTTTTTGGTTTTTTTTTTTTTATTTTTTTTTTTATCTTTTTTGTTTAATTGGGGGGGGGTGGGTGGGGGGGGGTTCTATTTTTTTTGGGGGGGGGGGGGGGGGGGGGGGGGGGGGGGGGGGGGGGGGGGTTGTTTGTTTTTTTGGGGGGGGTGGGTTTTGTTTTTGGGGGGGTTGGAGGGGGGGGGTGGGGGGGGGATTTTGGTGGGGTTTTTTTTTGGTGTGTTGTGTGGTTTTTTTTTGTTTTTTTTTTTTTTTCTTTTTTTATGGGGGGGGGGGGGGGGGTGTTTGTTTTTTGGGGGGGGGGGTTTTTTTTTTTTTTTGGGTGTTTTTTATATTATTTTCTTTGGGGGGTTTTTTTATTTTTCTCTTGATGAAAGTTTGAAGGATGTTTTTTATTGGGAATGAGTTTGGGGGTATAGGGGTTTATGGTATGTGATTTCTATAATTATTGATGTGCCATCAAAAAGAAATTTAAGAGAAAATGTTAATTTACTATAGAATATATAAATCTATGCCTTTTGTATACACATGGATCATCAAGATTTTAAGCAATCTAAACCTTTGGATTTCCATCATCAAATCTTTACACATCTCAGCTTCTTGATGCTTTGCTTAAGACATATAAATGGATCTCTTAAGCTTGACTTACGTTATCTCAAGAAATGATTAGGACAACAAAACCCTTCAGGTTGTACCTTAAAAAATGTCTTACATCAAGGATAACCATTTAAGAAGGTCTGTTCATTAAACAATCCATTTGCCATATCTCAATAATCATAGTATGCTGCATAGATATATGAAGAAAATCTAAGCTCTAATGTATAATAGCGACTGGTGAGAACGTTTCTTCATAATCAACCCCGTTAGAGTTGAGTATAACCTTTGCTACAAGACGACCGCTTTATAAAGTGACAATACCATCCGTGTCGTTCTTTTCATAAAAAAACCCATTTACTCCTAACGTCAATCCAACCAGGAAGCCGAAGGAATCGACCATTGGGTACCCATACCAAATGTCCATCATGGATGTAATTCCTATCCCCCCGCTTCATAGCATCGAACCACTTATAGATTCAGAATCTAACAACCGCCGGCTTTTATAGCTAGAGGTTTCATTAAGATCCCTAGACAATGCTCCTCCACATCTACCATTTAGACAATAAGCGGTTTGTGAGCTCTATGTGTCCAATCTGGACCTACGAAACGAATCCACTTCCTCTTGTAGTGGTCAAAACCCTCCAACCTACCATCTTGAGGATGTCGCTAGTGATTTTAGAAGGTGTTTGTATCTATCTTCTTCTCTTGAAATTCTTCAAGATCACCGCCCTCCTACTGACTGAGAGATCTGATGACTGATATGAGACGTTTCTCAAAGAATTCAGCATCACTTTAGCAACAACAATTAGTTTTCCAGGTGGCCTAAGTAGAAAAAGTAACCGCGAACGTTCCTTTGGGGTATCCTATGAAGATACCACTTAACAGATCTTTGATTATCGAGTTTTTGGTGAGGTCGTATCTCCTCTTCACAAGAGTCTCATCATCCCCACTGACCAGGATACGAGAAAGACAAGTTTTGGAACTTTTCCATACCACAGTTCATGATGTGTGTCTTTTTTCACCTTACTTGATAGAACCAGCATTGAACAGTGCATCTTATGTCGCGTGCCATCAAGAGCATAAACACCAAAAATGATACAGAGGCAAAGAGTTTATAGATTTGTGCTGCATCATAGATGCGCGCAGGACCATAATCTAATTATAGTGAGCGTGGTTTCGATCTTCTCGCAGGCATACTCCATGTGTCTTTGTGGTAATGTAGAGTGGAAGGGGCGGTATGCAAGCTGTTGAACAATCTCATGTTACGCTTTTAGACATAATCTGTACGAACAGCGAGATGACGCACAGTATATACTTCGCCGACCCTACAGGCAGTCGAAGGGCCGTTCTGCTCGGTAGATTGACCTTAATGGGTCAGTTCCCGTGAGTTGATTTTCAACTTCATCTTTATATACGACAATATAAACGTTATCAGAAGACCTGCATGTTATGTTTTCAGAAGAATACATAACCATAACGACTATAATCATCTGTGAATGTAGTGGAAGTAGCTTAGCAACACCCCTTTTCTAGACACATGTCTAAGTAGACCATATACGTCAGTATGTATAATTCCAAGAAGATCAGATTGCCTTTCGGATGATCTGGAAACGAATTAATCCATGTCATAGATAAGTAAGTCAAATTAAGTTGGCCTACTTTTAGAGTGCTAACATTATAAATAAAATAATATTAGGATGACAAGATTATTCAAATCAATTTCTAAACACTACCAATTACAGGGAACAGACATTAAAATCTAAACACAATGTTGTACTTAGAAACCTAAAATCCTCCCAAAATCGCATAAACCAGTTATACAAACTCCATTATTCTACAAACATGGGAACTGAAACAACATACCTCTAGTTATAGAAGGTGCATACAATCCGACAATCTGTCTAAAACAAGAGACTGGACAAGGATCCATTAGATAAAACTAAGGCCAAAACTAGAAATTTTTACCTATAGCTTCTAACTACATTGTTTCAGACTTTCTTCCACCAGCCAAGACCAATTTTTGTGATATACAAATATGAGTACCTACAAAAAGGTACAGACGATACACCCTGCTTTAGTAGGAAAAGAGAAAAAATTCTATCAATGTGAAGACACTGAAGAACTTTGCGATAGCGCGAACTCGGTCTGCTTTTACATCTTAACAACTCATTCAAGTGATCAAAAGCAGTACAAGTTCCTCATCTATACCGCCCACCTCCTCTAGTAGTGTCAAGCGGGGCGAGATATCATCCTTGATCTGTGCGCAGATTGGATCCAATACATAGCAGGATAGGCTTAGGGTTTTTTAGGCTTAGAGGATATAAAGCGCGGGTCCTTATCCAGTTTCCCGTTTTCCATAACCTTACGTTTCTAGACGCTATAGCTTAAGCAATTTTTTTATTGGCATTCTGGATTTTACCACCTTTAATCATCATTACTTCTTGTGTTTCACACTTATTTTTAGGTCACCTTTTTTAAACTCATTCTCTGAGTATCGCGGAAAATCATGTATATCACCAACTGACCTTCCACTAATGTAATGCTTATGTGTAATGAGTCCATTCAACATTAACCAACCCTAAGGTCTTGTGGGAGCTACATAAACAAGACATCAGTTCCCATAGTATTCATTCATCTAATACATATGGGCCAAACAGGTTTTATCCGGCTCATCCCTGTTTGCAAGCAAGGAAAGTTTGGATCAAGGTCAAACCACTCCACTCCGAACTTGTTTCTCAATTACATGGATTTAAGCTCCTGAAGCATTTATTAATGTGAGAATTTTCGTAATATTGTCTTTTAAGTTCGAGGAGTCATACTGTTGGCCTAGCACAAGACAAGTCACCTTCATTAACTGAATCATATACCTACCTACGCATTTTCCACTGATCTGCTGCCAGGAGGTTTTTAAAAAAAAAAAACCTCAGAATCGGTAGGTGAAGCACAAGAGAAATAGGTTTGTTCAGATGACAAAACAATGTCTCTCTTTCCAACTCAACAAGACCATCTTAAATTTGACGAAACCATTCATTGAAATTATTTCCAAAACATTCATCGCGAAAACATCGCACCTGAAATGCCCGGAAATGTGTTTCTATGAGTATTTAGGATAGTAGGTGCCATTTATGAAACATAGTAGAAGTTCAATAATATAGTATTTTTTAATAATACTCCTCACAATAAAAATTACTACCACTACGATTTCATAATAAATAAACAATTAATTTCTAGAGGTTAGTGACCCAACTGACATAAACCCCAGTCCGGAACATCAGTTGATCTGCTAGTGATTGTGGTGAAATCAAAATAGAAATCAACGCTGACTTGAAATCAACCGACACAACAATTGCACACAATCCTGAAACCATAGATGAGACTCACATATAAACAATAATATCTAGTAAGCATGTTTACATCCCATCTATGCCTGCGTGTCACCAGGTCTAACCACAACAACGGTGCATAAGCCGTCCAATTTTCAAAAAAGTCAATTATGTAACGACTCACCTCTCACGCGAAAGCGTATAATTACCATTGTGTACTGCAAATCAACAACAACACCGATCACACCATAGGTAAGAGAGCAAACAACAAGTGATTTTTTACAAATATGATGGGCAATAAACTTAGTTGAAAAGGGTATTTAATTAGACGTGTCAAACTATGTACTAAGAAGCATGCATACATTCTCATTCGTAACATCTATGTATTAATAAACACTAAAACATTTACTTAATTAAGTTAAGTATTAACGGTATCACCTACTCTCATAATCGTATCTTAAACAAAAATAGAGATACCAAAAAATTGACGAATCAACGATCTTGAAATTTAAAGATTATGCTTTTTATCGCCGGAAAAGATTAAAGAATGATTAAAAATCGATTTCAAACCCAAGGACCATTCGTGACATCCTACATAGAGAACACCTAACGAAGTCTTGATTAGTCTCCCTGAAGTGTGTGACCAGAAGGCAGCTTATCCTTAGCTACTATATAGTACATGTGCAATTACGTCATTGATAAAATTAAAACCTTTAATTTAAAGAATATATTACACAACTATATATTGTCTATTCAGTTCAAGGAAGAGATTTATATCATGGATATTAAAACCGAATCCCCATTTTGACTTCCTACTATGAGCATTAGATAGTTCTTAATAAGATCGTAATTTCGAAAGAAACATTTAGTCATATTTTACTTAACTTGTTTTTAGAAAAACCATTTTATTTTCCTACAGAAGATCAAGAACTTAAAATAAAACAAATATAACAACAACTAAACTAAAACCGATTTATTTAAACATCACTAACAATTAAAGGCATTGCATACATTAAAAGATGATCCTAATTATCCCAAAAATAAAACATGCATTTATTCATATAAGCTCCTTTCGTCCTATAAAACTCGGCCATAAATGCAGTCCCAGATATACTCGATACCTAAGCCTAAATAATAAATACCAGCATATCACATAGAAACCTATTTACAAGTTAAAATAGACAAATATATCGAGGCCTCAGATCCATCAGAATCAAAAAATAAAAGGCGTCATCCCCGAATTCATGAATCATAGATCTTACATTTAAGAAAATAATTTAAAATTATGCGTATTTTTAATCATATTTAAAAAACCAAATCCATTTAACAAATTAACAAGATTTAAATATCATAATATCAATCCATGATCAATTAGCATGATAAAATCTGGATTCAAAACCATTAACCCATTACAAAACTATAAAACCAATAACAATTAATACAACATCAATTTTTATTAAATTTGCATACAATCATAATATCGTCGTAATAATTTTATTAACCGTCAAGATCAAATCTTTTAACAAAAACGCCCACCAGTGCAATTAAAATTTAATCACGAAACCCTAATTTTTCCAAATTGTTATTCCTTGTAATTAAGATTCTACACTATGGCTCGTGATGTCACTGTTGGTATTTACGTACCTAATTAACCAATAATAAACAAGTACGCAGCGGAATTACAGATCACTGTATAAAACATAATTAACAAGGATAGAATATTTTAACCGTTTTAACACGAAAACGAAAGACACCGCTTAAGGTACCGTTACCATTAAAAACACTTCTTCTATATACGCGTGTGTATATAATCCTAATAACACACGCGAACCACTAGGAGTCAAGAGAATAAACCCTCTACTCGTCCGACAACTTACTACCCGTCACGGAAGAACGCTAGGAAGCTAGTCCTTAATTTCACGAATAAAACAACCGAACACGAATTTCTTGTTTTTGGGTTGGGACTAAAACCAGAACTAACAAACCCTTTTGGTTTATGTCGATCTGTATCTAATAGGACAAAAGACGAACAAGTAAACCTTGCATGTAACAATTCATTCATAGCATACATATGCATTCCGAATAAATTACATGAAACCATGGCATATGTTTTCACTCCATGGCTATATAGAATTCATACTGTGAACCATTATCATTCATCTTGTTTTTATGTGTCGAATGGAATATAAGTGACTCAACATATATTTATACACACAACATCGAAACTACTTTAAGGAATATCAAATATCTATCGTCTTCCGAATGAATGAGGCCAGGGTTCTATAAAGCTTTACAACAAACTGTTTCTCCCAAGTCCATAAACACCAAACACCGACATCTTGTGGTTGCTAGATAACGACATATCGAACCCTCCTACTTTTCTTATTCGAACAGACATCCCAACCAACTACCCCACGGGGTTTGTAGTTTTTTGACTAACAAGGGTCCTTAAACTATATTAAACAACAAAGAACAATTATTAAGAATATAGTTCTAACGTCTAACGTCCCTGTACAAAGAGCAATCAGGAACTTCATAGCTTATTTTTTCATAGCATTCTGTATTTTAAATGGTATTATGTGTGTAGGAGTAATGTAGTTGAAGACCATTCCAAGTGAAGGAAGGATCAGGACTGGCCGAGATTTGGATTATCAAAGACCATTCCAATAGTGAGGTCATCGAAAGAGCTACAAGGTGCGTTTTTAATTTTTATTCTTTTCCTCGGGTTATTAACATTTCTTTTTGGGGTGATATGTAATGAAGGATATCGAGTTTCGAAGGCTTCAAGCAAGAGACATGCTGTGGACTACACCAATATTGAATACCTATGTAAAAGTTGTCTAATGTGATATATCAGTAGAGTTTCGTGCCGCTGAGGGGTAATAAATGCCAAACACCCATTATAATTACTTATTTTGTTTTGAACTACTAATGGAGAGAGAATGGAAACGAGTAAAACAAATGCAGCACATACTCTTTGCTGATCAACTATCGATTTTGTTTAACAAGAAATATGGAACAAGTAGGAATGGAAGTATGGAACAAAAAGTCAAAGCTGAATCTTGACACTTCAATTGTATAATAGTTCTTGATGCTCTTTAGAAAATTTGTAGCGCCATTTCATGATAGGGTGTTAGGTATCAAGCCACATGCTTCAGTTAGTGTTAGATGGAACGCAAAAAGATTTGAGATTGAATAAACTTATGTAGCTGAAATTGTTCACAAACTCGAGATATCTATTTTTTCTTATCTTGCGACAACTTTTCTCATTAGCTATTACACACATATATTGGATATGTATAACTTTACAAATGACTCAATTTAACATTATAAAAGGGTTTCATGGTGTGTGTTGTCATCCTCCTTCTGCAATTGTCCATGTTACTTTTTTATATATAAAACTACTGAGTTTTTAGCTTTGATTGTTGCACAATAGACACTATAATGCATTAATGTATTTCTGAATGTCACAGTGGAGTAGCTTATGGACATGGAAATTATTTCAAATGTTTTGGTTATTAAAGGATTTTAAAGGCTTTTAAATGTGTATGATGAATATTTTCTAATGGTTTTACATCTTTCTCAATAAAGTAATCTTTTTTACTTAATTTTTTAAGACTTCTAAAAATAGATGGGCTAAATGCTTTATAAAAAAAGGTGTTTGTGTTTTTAAGAGAGATAAAATAGAGAGATGAAAATGGTGTAATAAATTTTGTTAGTGTGTTAAGTTTTTATATTTGTATTTGAGTTTGTGGTTTATACTTAAATGATGTTTAATGGACAACATAAATGCAATAGTTATAATTTGACTGAATTGATGACAATATCAATGTTAGCAGTTACAAGTTGACTGTATTAAAAAACATACATGGGCCGTTACAGCTTTACCATTTAATTGGTTGTTATATGTTTTGGGGTGTTACAAGTTTTGGCTATTAAAGGATTTTAAAGGCTTTTAAATGTGTATGATATACATTTTCTAATGGTTTTACATCTTTCCCAATAAAGTAATATTTTTTACTTAATTTTTTAAGACTAATAGATGGGCTAAATGTTTTATAAAGTAGTATAGATATAGATTGTACCTATTACGTGTGACATGTTTTTATAGTGGCATTTTATTAAGGATATGGTAAGATTTTGCATTATTAATGCAAGATTATAGCAATATTAGAGAGTTGTTACTTTTTTCAGCTGTTACAAGTCTTAAGGTTGGAGGGATGTTACTTTGGTTTTATAGATCCAAAAGGAGAAGATGAAAAAGTGGAGAAAAACTCACCAAAAAACATCGAGCCATCGAAAAAGAAAGAGAGAAAGAGATACAGTCGCGTGCATCATGTTGATAAGGTAGCAGCGGTTAGCAGCAAATAGTGATCAAGCTAAAGTAGGGGAGGGCAGGTGGCAGCCGGGCATTCCGGCGAGAGATCGGCAGAGACGGCGACGGAAGCCGGAGGCAAACAGCGGCTGGTGGCGTTCGGCGTGGTGGTAACGTCCGGCGTGGTAGTGACGTCCGGTGGTAGGGCCGCGTGATGATGTGGGGGGTGGTAGATGATAGTTTTTATAAGATGAGAGAATAATGGGTATTTTTTTGTTGTGTTTGTGTTTGTGTGATGTGTGAAATGGATTGTAGTTATATTTATAGTAATAAAATGTAACAACCTTTTTAATGGTTTTTAAAGAGGGTGTTATATTGTTTGGCAGAATTTTAATGCTTGCATAAAAAGATTGTACATTATGTTTTGTAACTTGGAATGTAACAGCCTTTTTAATGGCTTTTAAAGAGGGTGTTAAATTGTTTGGCAGAATTTTATTGGTTGCATAAAAAGATTGTACAACGTGCATAAGGATTTCCACTACTTAAGACTTCTTTTTATAGTAATCTTTTTTACTTAAAATTTTAAGTACTTCTAATTTTAGAAATTGGCTAAATGCTTTATAAAGTAGTAGAGATTTAGCCCATTTTCTAAAAATAGAATTAAGTAAAAAACATTTATGTTTTAGGAAAGTTTATGCATACATGTTTTTAAAAGTCATTCAAAAGGCTGGGTGTATAGATATTAACACCATATTTAATTTATGCGTTTGTAACTTGCATGCATTAACTTGCATTCGTTTGTAACTTGCATCTGTTAATAAAAAGCCCATTTAAAAAATAATTATGTAACAGACCATTTATGATGTAAGAATGTAACAGCCGAGCCCACTTATTGTGTGTTTAAATATAGAACATCCTTTATATATATGCTCTTTTATCTCTACTACTTTATAAAGCATTTAGCCAATTTCTAAAATTAGAAGTACTTAAAATTTTAAGTAAAAAAGATTACTATAAAAAGAAGTCTTAAGTAGTGGAAATCCTTATGCACGTTGTACAATCTTTTTATGCAACCAATAAAATTCTGCCAAACAATTTAACACCCTCTTTAAAAGCCATTAAAAAGGCTGTTACTTTCCAAGTTACAAACATAATGTACAATCTTTTTATGCAAGCAATAAAATTGTGCCAAACAATATAACACCCTCTTTAAAAACCATTAAAAAGGTTGTTACATTTTATCACTATAAATATAACTACAATCCATTTCACACACCACACAAACACAACAAAAAAGTACCCACTATTCTCTCATCTCATAAAAACTATCATCAAGCGCACCTTTAAATCATAATATAGATTGCAACTCTTATCATATTTGTGAGATAAGTGGACTGATTTGTAGCTCCACTTGAGCTGATGATACAACTCCAAGTTACCATACGAGGACAAAAGTATTTCAGATATAAGTTCATCGTTGTAGTAACTACAATGATATAATGTGTGGAGGAAGAAACCTTACGCAATCAACAATTAGACACAACCCGTGTGCATCGCACAGGTCTGAATGCCTCGTTCAATTAAACATTGAGATATATTAATTTATTAGACAGTCCTTATCAGTTATCAAAAGGAATAATTATACAAGAGATCATAAAAATTTAATCTATCATGTAAATACATTTAAATAATCATGCAATAAATTCATCACTTAATATTCAATAGAGGTGTTATAGCCATATATATTAATAACGCATGATTCGGACCATTCGCTCGGATGCCACATATTAATGTTTAGTCCCATGATCATGCGTAGACATAACATAAACAATAAGCAATAAATATAAAAGAAAGACTTACTTGAGTTGAGAGCAGAGAACGCCATAAAACACCCGGCGGAACTTTGATCTTTTACTCGATCCTTACACAAGATGATGGAATGTATTTTATGTGTGTTATGGGGTGGAACTAATCCCCTATTTATAGTGAGAGATTGAGATAGGGATCAACTCCAACTTAAATAAATATTATAAAACATAATATAATCTATAATTAATTAAGTCTCCCATCAAGACTTGATTACATTAGAAGTCACATTATGGTAAGTAAATTATTATATTACCAATGTAAATCAACATTAATATATAGAATATTCTAATGCATAAATAATATAGGTCATATTATAGAAAAGTCTAATATGTATTTGACTTGAATACGTCTGAGGTGCTCGCTGAGGCTTTGCACTCAGCGAGTCCTTCACTGCTCATTGATGTTTTACACCCAGCGAGTCTTCATTGCTCGTTGATGCTTTGCACTTAGCGAGTTTTCAATACTTAGCCTAATTTTTGTTTAAATCTAAGCAAGGATAATTAGGCCTGAATTGGTCCAACAAGGATTATGTGCGGATTTCAAGTTTTCAAAAGGATGTGTGGACGTCAAATTTAGGATAGCCAAAAATCTCTTTTAGCATTCTTACTAAGAAAAATTCTCTAGTTCATTCTCAAATTCTTCCAATTTTTTTTGAAAATTTTATTTTTTTATTTTTTTTAGCTTAAGCTCATAGTTACGTTAAACTGTGAACTGAGTCAAATAAATAATTAAAAAAATTGAGAAGAAACTAACGCTATGACACAAACAGGAAAATGCAACAGTCGAAAATTGTAACCACCGGCAAAATTTCGGAATTTTAAATGACTATACTACCCTTTGACTTTTCGGGTCCGACTTGACTTTTTGACTTTTGATCTGTTATTGTCACATAAAAACGATTACCGCGTAACCG
>BQNB010048391.1:3904-42589 GCA_026074375.1 Tanacetum coccineum | reverse complement strand
GATCTTACGCGCGAGTTTACGATCCTACTTGCGATCCTACCACTGATGCGATCCTACACCGATCCTACACGATTTTATCAGGTGGACACGTAAGATCGTACGATCTTACGTGTAAACTCGCGAGTATGACAGCCTTGGAAAATATAATGTATTAGTTTTATGTTTAATGTATTTTATGTTTAACGTATTAGTTTTGTGTTTAACAAGCAAAAGAACACGCGCGTTGCGGCGGGGCTAATTTTTTCCCGAATAAATTTTTTTTTACGTTTCGGGGGTTTTTTTTTTTGGCGATGAGTTATGGCGGGGCTAATTTTTAATATTTTTTTTGTATGGTTCGGGGAAAAAAAATTTGCGTTGGGACGGGCTAATTTTTTCCCGAATATTTTCTTTTTTTGGGACGGTTTTGTAAATTTTTTTACGGGAATTTTTGTGTAAGAAAATCGTAAATAGTTAAAAGGTGAGGGTCCGTTTTGTATTTTTTTTTTAACTTTGGGCCAGATTTTAGGCTATTTTTGGGGTTTTTTTGGCTAATTTTTTCCCGAATATTTTCTTTTTTTGGGACGGTTCGATATCTTTTTTTTTTGCCGATGAATGTAAAAAAGTTGTGAACAATAAAAACTTGACGTGTTTTTTTTGTTAATTTTTTTACGGGATTTTTTTGTAAGAAAATCGTAAATAGTTAAAAGTTGAGAGATCGTTTTGTATTTTTTTTTTACTTTGGGCCAGATTTCACACTAATTTTAGGCTAGTTTTTTTTTTTACTTTGGGTCAGATTTTATGCGAATTTTAAGCTAGTTTATCGACAAATGTGTATATTAGTAATAAATTCTTTTATATGACTTATGTGTTGGGCCTCATGTTTAAACACAAAAAATTAAAAAAAAACATCTCATGTGAGTCCCACCACCAACCATTATCATCTTTAATATATCTTCATCTTGAAACCATTAAAAAACATCATGGTCATATTAACCCAGGCCACCACCAATATTCTCAGCACCTCCGACCACCTTCACAAAACGCGGTAATCATAATCATGTGAGCCCCACCACTGCTAACTTTATCTTGTTTCTTTTCTTTCAATAATATACCATCTTCATCTCTTTATCATCACTACCGACAATCTCTAAAATACAACGTTATTCACAAAACCACAAACACTAATTTAAATGGATAATGGACGAACGTTTCGAAAACCATTAGTCCGATTTTCATAACCACCCATTCCACACGACATTTTCACAAAACTAAAACCACAAACACTAAGAAATCCATATTATTATTTATTATAATAAATAAATAATAATATAGATTATTATTATTATTGTGATTGAAGGATAATACGTATTTATTATTCAGGTTCATGTTAAATGGACTACTTTACTCTCACGTGTGATAATTTAACAACAGTTAATGAAGGCCGTTAAAGAGAGGGACTAACGGTACATTACGTTTCTCACTTAAAAACGAATGATGCATTTTTTCGGTCAAAGGAAGAAGCTTGTCGGTCAACCCAAACCATAAGGATGAACGGTGTAATTTACTAAAAAATATATCTAAAAGTTAAAAAAAAAACTTATTCAGGTCAAACGGTCAACCCGAACCCGAGTTAGTCAAACATTTTGAATCCGATACCCAACAATGTTTGATGTTTGCGTTTCTCGAGTTGACCAAAATAAATTTTTTGACCCGAGTAAACCTGAATATGATTAATCGGGTTTGGGTCCGGGTCGAGTTCAGGTTTTTTGACACCCCTACTTACATGTGCGATAAAGGATACTCGTGGACGTCCTAAGAGAGCAAAGAGAAGCGTAAATAAGTCATCAAATTATGCATATTGTTTAAAATGTTGTATTCTTTATAGTCATAGTTGTATAAACATGCACACTTACTCCGGGCAATAGATTTTAAATTCTTCATGGCTTTTCCGCTTTGGTGGTTTTGCCAAAGGATTATTTATTACTCTCTCTGTCCCATATTAAGTGTTCAGTTTGACTTTTTGAGGTCTTTCTTCATCAACTTTGACCGTAAATATTTGTTTTTGTGTTATATAATACTTTATGAAAATTATACCAATGAAAAATATATTTGAAACTCTATTAATTCATATATTTTGCATAAAGTATCATATAACATAAAAAAGACATAATTAAAGTCAAAGATAAAGAAAAAAGACTTAAAAAAGTCAAAGTGGACACTTAATGTGAGACAGAGGTAGTATATGAGTGTGACCGATGTTATTAAACATTGTAAAAACTATCGATTTAGATAGAGGTGGCAAAAAAGTCGGCCGGGTCGGTTTTTTTTTTTTTGTTTTTTTTTTTTTTTCGGGTTTAGGTCACGAGTGTAGTTAGGTTTGGGTCTAAATGGGTCTTCTAGATGACATGAGTCTAGATGAGTTTGGGTCTAGATGGGTTGGTTCCGGGTCTATATAGATTTTGATAACTTAATTTTTTTTAGAAGTCAATAATGCTCTATATACTAACCGAACTGATTCATAATCCAGTTTTATACGTCTTCGTTCGTTTTGGTCCGTTTTTGTCCAGTTTTGAACGTTTCATCCATTTTCGACGGTTTTAGTTCGTTTTCGTACGTTTTGAACGTTTTCGTCTCTTTTAGACTGTTTTCATCCGTTTTCGTACGTTTAAAACTTTTTCGTCTGTTTTCGTACGGTTTTGAACGTTTTCGTCTGTTCTTGACCATTTTCATCTGTTTTCATTCAGTTTTGACCGTTTTCGTCAATTTTCATTAGTTTTCGACCGTTTTCATAAGGTTTTGAACGTTTTCGTCCGTTTTCGATCGTTTTCGTCCGCTTCCATATGTCTTCGACTGTTTTCGTCCGTTTTCGAACATTTTTTCCCGTTTTAGTACAATTTTGAATGTTTTTGTCCGTTTTTGACCTTTTTCGTCCGTTTTTCGTCATATCGTTCGTTTTCGACTGTTTTCGTCCGTTTTCGATCGTTTTCGTCCATCGTCATACGTTTTTAACGATATTATACGTGTTCGTACGTTTTTACACGCTATTATATGTTTTTGTTCATTTTCGTACGTTTTTTACTGTTATGTTCTGTTTTTATCCTTTGTGCCTGTTTTCGTACGTTTTCGAACGTTTTTGAACATTTTTGAACTTTTTCGTCCGCTTTCGTACGTCTTTGTACGTTTTCGTTCGTTTTATACTTTTTTCCGTTTTTATACGTTTTCTTTCGTTTTTTTACGTTTTCGTTCGTCTTGGTCCGTTATCTCCGTTTTTGTTCATTTTTGTACATTTTCGTTTTTTCATTTGTCTATATCCGTTTTTCTTTTTTGCCCATGTTTCTTCATTTTTGTACATTTTGAACGTTTTTATAGTTTTCATACGCTTTAATTCATTTTGTACGTATAAAAACGTACAAAAATGGACGAAAACGTAAAAGACTTTTAAAAACGTACGAAAACATACGAATACAGACTAAAACGTATGAAAACGGACGAAAAGGGAAGAAAACCGTCGAAAACGGATGAAACGTACGAAAATGACCGAAGACATACGAAAACGGTCAAAAACGTACGAAAACATGAGGCAACATAGGAAAACGGTCAAAAACATACGAAAACAGTTGAACAAGAACGAAAACATAGGAAAACGTATAAAAACGGACGAAAACGTAAGAATAATTACGAAAACAGACAAAAACGGGTGAAAAAAGATCGAACCACGGGAAACATACGTACGAGAAGAATGAACGTTACACAAGACATAGCAAACAGTCTGAAAATGAGAAAACAAAGAAAAGTAAGGTAAATCGTCCGTCCAAAATCGGACAAAAACTGACGAAAACGTACGAAGACGGTCGAAAACGTACGAAGACGGTCGAAAACGTACAAAAATCGACAACGCATATGAGACTAACGAAACACACGAAAAGGTATGAAAACGGTCGAAAACTGTCGAAAACCGACGAAAATCAGGCGGATAAGATAGTAACCGTTTTCGGAATACGGGTGAAAACAAAACGAGAGAACAGCCCGAAACAACGGAAGAAAACGATCTAAATCGTAAGAAAATGGAATTAATATAAGAATAAATGGTCAAAAACGAACGGGCATGAAGAAAAATAGTCGAAAAATTTCTAAAACGACGAAAACGACTGAAAGTCATACGAAAACAGACGAAAACGGACCAAAATCGAAGAAAACGGAAGGAATAACTATCATAAACGGTAGAAAATGTTCGAGACAGTACGAAACGGATCAAAATGAATGAAATATGTAAAAAAGCAGATTTAAAAACGTTTAAAACAAATAAAAACACTTCTTGACATACATGGAGAGATCCATCGATAATATTTAGGGTATTGGAGTCCTATTCTAGACCCCTTGGGAGACATTGTAGTTCCATCTATAATTTTAAGAAAGGGATATGTGTTTTCTGAATTGGCCGAAATTATGCTAGACAAAAATAGACCTTTCTTTAATATTATATTAAGTGAGACCTCGGGTCTCATAATTGTTCTCCACTAGATTTGGAAATCAATTAAAACCAAATATTTATATAAAGGTTGTCAGTTTTATTAGTTTTCATATTTATTATTTATTGGATTGCTAATGGACGCAAACATTGACTTTAATCATGATCTAATTCCTGTTAAAATGTTCATGTGACAGTATAGTTTTTTTTTTTTTTTATGTTACGGCGATATTATTTAAAGAACTACAGCAAGTCTAGAAAATTACAAGGAATTAAGTATGCGGATTTTTAAGCCATATCCGTCAACTAAGAGGTTTACATTTTACCCGACACATTAAAACGTTTTTCGAAATAAACATCATCTAAGAACATAACTTTAATCAGACTCTTTCCTTCAAAGATTTTCTTGTTACGATACCACCAAAGGAGCCACCACATCACGTAATACACACCTTCAAACATCCAATTTAAGTTTTAGGAGCCATCGAATGGTAAAACTAATCCAGGCCCTTCCACGTAGCTACGAATCAATCTCATATCCGGCATTTCCCACAACCTGTTGATTAACGGAAGAACATTGTTGCCATTTGAAACGTGCAAGAACAAATGGCTCGGCTAGTCTCACCTCCAATGTCACAATTAACGCCCACAAAATAGAGCTCTATGACTTACCCCGTCGAGATATATCTCAAACTAGAAGCCAACGATTCCGTATATGACTTCAAGCGTGTAATGTTGAATTTTATTGGACAAAACGAATCAATCGGTAGAGTTCCTCTACCCGTAAGCATATTTATTGTCTTATTATCTTCCTTTACCGAAGCTACAGAAAACTAACCTGAGCTATTCGCCGTCCACGTCCAACGGTCCGACCCTTGAGTGAGGACAACCTGCTGCAGCAAAACAGAGAACTCAGCAAATTGAGCGTTTTCAATACCACCTCTTGGCAGCCTGCGAAATGAATGCGATAAAGTCTGGTGCGCCAGCTTATCTCCTCGGTAACAAGATTTGCCTATTTTCCACAGAGCATTACATGCGAGGGATCCTATCTTAAGAATACATTAACGTGGACGGCTCATCCCATAAACGGATGGATTTATACCATTCCCCAAAGTGATTGGTAAATAATTCATCACTTAATACCTTTTTACTTGACAACACAATTATCTCATTGATAATGCTTGACCAGAAGATTTAGGTTTACCAAATCCTTATGCTCCAATACTCCAGTTCATCCCGTGTTAGCTTTGATGACTATAGCCCATAATGGAAGACCCTTTGGGTTAGGAACCTCCAAAACCACCATTTTGAACAAAATCCTCTATTTAGCGCGTAGAGGCTCGAGACCCAAGCCAGCTACTTTTTCTTTAGGAGAAATCACTTATTCCTATTTACCCAAGAACATATCTTCCTGCTATACTACTTTTGATCATTGTAAAAAATGTTTACGAATCGATTCAAGTTATGAATGATACTGCTGGAAACTTTTTGAACCATGACATATGGAATTAGGCATGGATCCATGTACCGATTTCTCAAGAGGAAGTCTTCCTCCACCGAAACATCTTCATCTTCCATTAGGAAAGACGATTCCTAACGATCAACCGTATCATCCCCATAGAAGATGTAATCTATGCCATGTACTCCAACATGGACCCAAGGTTAACTAAAAGGCTAAATTTACGACTCACTGACATCCAAGATCCTTCCGCAGCACGTGAAATATTGTCGTTTGTTAACATGAATTCCCAAAAATCTTACTCTTACACATATTGATTGTAAACCAGAAGCTTGTGAAAACATTTATAGAACGTTTTGTTGTTATGTAGTTATGTTCCGTTTGGCTCGATTGGGCCAACAAAGACCGCTTCTTCAGCATAAAACAAATGGTTAAAGTCACGTATCACGGAAGCTTAACCCCATGAATAAGCCTGCGTCCACAACAAGCTGTAAAGAGAGTTGTAAACTTTCCATAATCAAAATAAAAAGAAATGGAGACAAACTACAATCACCTTGTTTCAATTCCTTTACAAATTCAAACTCTTTCCGTAGGACTACCATTGAGAATAATAGAACCTCTCGACGATTGCAGACAACATTGAATCTATCTTCTCCATTTATCACCAAAACCAAACTTACATAAAACATCATCGAGAAAATCCCATCGAACCGAATCATATGCTTTCTCAAAATCTACTTTGAATATAAGAGTTTGTTTCTTTTTCGCCTTACACCATTGTATCACCTCATTAAGAATAAATGGCCCGTCTAAAATCTGCCTATTAACCTATTGAGCCAACAGACAAACGCCGACTGAACCTCACTCACTATACCCCCCAAAACATTAACAAGCCGATTCGATAAAATTTTTGCAATAATTTTATATACGCTTCCAATAAGGCTTATAGGTCTAAAATCTTAACCGATTCGCATCGGACATTTTAGGAATCAAAGCGATAAATGAAGAATTGCAACCTATAGGCAAGTCATCATGAGTAAAGAAATAACTTACCGCATTGCACACGTCCTTCTCCACAATATACCAAAAATGCCTGAAGAAACCAAAGGTGAATCCATCCGGACCGGGGGCTTTGTCCGTTCCACATTCCCACACGGCTTTTTTGATTTCTTCATTAGATACCGACATTTCCAAATCACGAGATTGATCAGGATGCAATCTGTTAGGGAATTCCATAGTGAGGGTAGCGCGCATGTCATCTGGTTTACAGAAACGTTTGCTAAAATGATCCAGAAATTCTCTTTTCACACTTTTTGGATTATCAACCCCTTATATTCGCCCCATTTCCCCCACCATTATACCCAGGATATTAAGGATTATTACGGTTTTTTGTTGAGAGTGCCGTGAAAAAATTTAGTAGATTCTCGTCCACTTCATAGCCCATTTGATTTTCGCCTTTTGAGCCAATTCCATCGAATCTATCTCGTCGCAATTTTGAAGCTTATGAATAATCTCCGAACGCACACGAATGTCCTCTTCGACCCCTTGGCCACTGTCAAGAATCTGATCAACAGCCTCCAGATTCTTTTTATATTGAGTTTTCATATTTTTCCTACTCACCATATTATGTTTATTCCATTCTCGAATATCATACTTAAGATGTTTGAGCTTATACATAGCACTTTTCATTAGATTTCGTTTTCCCCACACTTGGGCTATTCTTCCAAGATTCTGAAACTATTTTATCAAAACCATCCGTTTGTATCCAATGATGAAAGAACCGAAACGGCGTTGGCCCATAATCATAATGGTTTTCCCGAAGAAGAATCGGACGGTGATCCGACAGGTATCTCTCCAAAGTTACAGCTGTGAGGTGGGGGCAAGAAACTAGTAAATCTTCCGACGCCAAGAATCTATCTAGTTTGCTCATTTTCTTAGCCGACTTAAGACACCAAGTAAAATGGCACCAACCAAGAGGGACTTCGACCAAACCTGAATCCGCAATAAAAGAATTGAACATTGAATCCGCAATAAAAGAATTGAACATTGAATCCGCAATAAAAGAATTGACATGAACGTGGTGGTATAATGAGGACGTAGAGGGAATTGTTCAATATATGGAGTAGATTCTATTAAACGAGAAAGTATGTACGTCAAATTAATGTGTTCATGTTTCACAAATAATTGATTATAAATATCAATAAAATGCTTATCAGATTCACCGAAAACTAATAACTACATTTGTCTGCAGGGTCATAAAATTCAAGCGATTGCAAGGGATGCTAAACATTTTAAACCCGTAATAGTTTTGTTTTACGTTGTTTCAGGGTGGTTCCTAATTGCAACCGTTTGAAATTTTCTACCCACCCACCCATATCGTATTATCAATGACGTAACAACGAGAGCAAGATACAAACAAATTACAAGTGTACTGATATGTTAACTGACCTTTGCAATACATGTTCGTAAGTTTAATGACAATACTTCAAATTTATATGCTTATGTGGCTATTCAGTATATATATATCAATATATAATAAGATAAATTATTTTCAGATATCTAGCTAGGGTGAATTATGAGTCGTTATCATGAAATTGAAGAATGTCAAATGAAAGTGACAACAACTTTTATGACAATTCGGGATGCCAGGTAAGTTGCCATACTATTATTGTTGCGAAAATTACATAAATGGCATGTTGGGATTCGTGGTGTCCTGCAGTGAACTTTTTTTTTTCTTCAAAATGACCCACTAAATCGCTATTTATTTGTAGCGATTTCCTCAAAGTACACGTGTCATCACGAGATGCAAAGTATCGATTTTACAAAAAAAAAAGAAAAAAAATATCATGATCGCGCCTCCCATGTAGTGATTTATGTTTTTTTTTTTTACAAAAACAACCCTAAACTTTTTAATATTTACATGGGAGGCGCGATCATGATAATTTTTTTTTTTGTTAATTATTGTTTGCCTTAGATATGATAGTTTGATGTATTTTGTAAAACATCTATGTAATGGTTTATTGATATTCAGTGGCATTGAGATTGAGTGTGTGATATTCAATAAGTTGGAAAAAAGCTTCATGCTATGTTATATCTTCCAACATTAAGTAAAGAGTTTATGTGAGAATAAACTACGTTAGGGTTTATGTTCATGGTTAATATGTACTTATGTGTATACTTAGTATGCCATTTTAAAGTTTTGTGTAACACAATGTCTTTAATTAGGAACAACAATGATATCCATTGATGGTAAGATTGAGACTTCTATGAAGATATATTTGGAAGCTGCTGAAAATAATGTGTGAATGCATAAATGATATACGTCTACATGATGTTGAACGTTGTTTTTGGGTAAAAGTCGAAAAATACCCACGAACTTTCAAAAATGTCCCGACTTGACCAACAAACTAATTTTCGTCCCAAATAGACCAATGAACTTGTTTGTTTTGTGACAATATGACCAATATGACCGGCTAACATTTACACGTCATTTATTATTTTATTTTTTATTTAAATATGGTTAATAAATTCCACCATGACATTGAAATAACCTTTACCCCATTGTTCTCTCTCTCTCACACACAACTACAACTCTTTTTCATTGACAATTACAACTCTTTTTCATTTCACACTCCCTTCTCTTCTCCACAATGGCTTCTTCTCTCCTTCAATCTAAAGTCCCACTATCCTCCCTCTCATCATCATGAATCTCTGGCAAGAAATTCCAACCCCGATTCGCATAACCCGCCGTCTCATTCACGCGCCGAACTACCAAAAACGTAATCGTCCATGCATAAATAAGGGAGATCTTCATGCCGGCATTAAGTTCAATCATGACAGAAGGTAAGATCGTGTCATGGAATATTTCAGAAGGTGATGTTTTATCCAAAGGTCAGTCTGTTGTTGTTGAGTCTGATAAAGGTATTATGGAAGTCGAATAATAAACAAGAAGCTTTGTTCTTCGAAGATCAATGATGATTTCTTTTCGTGTTTGGATCTTGAACGATCTATGGTTTAGTTGAATCACACGAAAAAGAGAAAACTAAGGTCATATAAATTTTAATTTCACTCGAGTCATGATGTGGTTTGTTGGGATAAATTAGATTAGGAGAATGTTGATTATGACATGTGACGATGAGATTAGCATTAGTATTGGATTTGATTGGTGTTATTGATGTTCTTGGCTGATGTTGATGTTCTTGTTATTGTTTAAACAATCTCTCTCTTTAATCTCTTAACCTACCTCGGAATCCAACATTCATCATCAAAGAAAGAAGGAGGCAGTGGTAGATGAGTAAACGAAGGAGATGAGAAGATGAAGGAGATATAACCCAAATAAATATGTAGACTTTGACTTTTTTTGTTGGGAGTGGAAAGTCTACGTGGCATGACAACAATTATTGGATAAAATTATTTAAAAAAACCGGTGCCAGCGTAGAAATAATTGACACGGTGTCGGTGAAAATTTATGATATGGGTGATATCAGAACAATATTTGAAAGTTCGTTGGTCTAGTAAGGACGAAATATAGTTCGTTGGTCATGTCGGGACATTTTTGAAAGTTTGTGGGTACTTTTTGACTTTTACCCTTTGTTTTTCAACAACATTGTAAAGTCATGTGCTTGCGAATTGTCGTTTGGTATGAAGTAACATTTTATAAATCATAGTATTTCTTTATATATTATGGTAAATAAATAAATAAGTATATATATATATATATATATATATATATATTGAAGTGTTATATTGAGAACTCATTTTATGTGCAGAACTTTACAGAACTATTTTAAATTAATCTTGGCCTTTAATTTTTTGATCAATGGTTGTAATTAATGATGGCATTAATGTAATTAATTACAAACCCATATAACTTTTCATAAAAGATAGAGGGGCATTAATGAGATTTCACATCAAACTTTTCAATAAACTGATTCTAATTAAATGGCAAATTATTACTTTCGATATTAAAAAAAACACACATCTGAGATTAGTTACTTTTTTCTCTCACACACATACTCATCCTTCCTCAAACCCTAGCCTCCACACAAACAATCCCCTCTCTATTTGCTCGATCGGAAACAAAAATAAAACATCATTAAGCCCTTTCTCTTGTCGGCATAAATTGGCACCAGCTTCGTGATTTTGATTGGTAATTTATTAATCTTGTAAGTTTTCTGCTTTCAATGTGTTTTTTTGCTATAATCTGTGTAAAACAAAAGTACTCTTAGTTGGGATCTAATAAAATATGGTTTATTAAGTCGGCGTGGTGTTTTTAAATTCGATTTCTTTTCGTTTTGTTACTGAATTTGAATATCATTAAAGCTAGTTCGATTTGGATAATCTTTTAATAAGATATGAAGGTTTCAAGTGCTTTCTTAATGATAAAAAACCCTTTATTGATGCATTGATCGATTTGTATAGGAAGGTTTGTATAGGAATAATAATTTTTAATAGAAGGTTTGTATAGGAATTTGCATTAATTAAAAAAACCCTTATTGATGCATTGATCGATTTTGATCAGATATGTTATTACTGCTGTTAAAGATCAAACGAATAATACTTGTAATATCCTAAATCTCAAATCCACAACTTATCCTATTTAAAAACAAAAATAAAGCCCAAACCAAATATCCTAATTTTAAAATCCTCAAATCAATTGCATAGTTTATTTAATTGTTATTGCTGTTGTTAAAGATCAAACGAATAATACTTGTTATATATTTTTGAATTGTTCATTGTTGATGTTAGTTTCAAGGTTAAGATCAAACGAATAATACAATGGTAATGGTCATGTTGACCTTGTTCAGAACTGGTGTATGGTCGAGAAAAGATGATCATAATGATAATCGTTTGTGAATTCAAGTATTGAATATGTTTGATAAAGATTGTGCGTATATGTTATGCTGGTTGGTATGGATTATAAAATTGGTTGGCATCATCTATTTGATATTGATAAAGGTTGTGCATATGTGTTATGCTAGTTGTTATCATCAAAGTTTTGTTTATTAATTGTTTGCGAGTTAATTTTTATTTGAATATGCTTGCATCAGATTAATGAAGATGAAGAAAACATTTTAAAACTTATAAGATTACAAGGATGATTATGAAAGGATACAAGACCAAAGACGCACATATGTTTTTTGACGACGTACACATATGTTTTTTAAGGCGCAAATATGTTATTGGAGGCGCGCACGTATGTTATTGGACGCGTGCACATATGTTATTGGAGGCGTGAACATTTATATTCAATATGATACTATTGTTATTCAATCATATTTCATTTGATATCAAAATTTGTATATGATATTTATGTTATTGTTTGTTATAAATTTAGGCGAATATGTATAATCTTTATGCTTTTTGTTTTAAAATTTCAAGTTTAAAGAATGTACACTAAAAACATATGTGCAATTAACACCTTAAGAAACACATTCAAGTTTATAAAATTGTACAAAACACATGTAAAATCACATTTCGAAAAAAAAACATTTATGTTTTTCAGAAAAAACATATATGCACTGTTTTTTTAAATATGTTTGCTGAAAAAAAGTGAAAAAACATATATGCACTGTTTTTTTAAACATGTTTGCTGAAAAAAAAAGAAAAAATATATTTTTAAATTCTGAAAAAAAAATATTTTTTAATTCTAAAAAATAAAAAATTGATAAAAAGCTTTTTATTTGAAAAATAAAAAAAGAAAATAAAAAATGTGATTGACTAATATACCCTTTCGAATTAAATGAAAACATTTAATATACACTAAATTTTGATTGGTTGAAAAGAGTTCTGCACCTAAAATGAGTTCTCAATATAACGTGCCCCTATATATATATATATATATATATATATATATATGACAAAGATCAAATAAAAAGACAAATATTCGTGAGAAAGATAATAAAAAATATCTTTTAAAAAAGTTCTCAAAAAATTCTGAAAAAATTCCAAAAGATCGTGTGTGTTGGTGCATGAAAAAGTTGTAAGGAAAGTTTTTCTAAAAGTTGATAGTTTTACCGAAAAAAAATTATGAAAAAAAACGTTTGTGCATTAAATCGGTTTTTTGTGCATCAAAAATTCGTTTTTGTACCCAACTTATTTTGACTTTTTGCATTAAAATTTTATTACGCATCAAACTATAACAAGTCGAAAATTTTGTGCATCAAAATTTCTTTTTTTGCGCATTAAAAAAACATATAAAAACTCAAAATTAGAAAAACTTCTTTTACAAAAGTTTTATGCACCAACATACCTGATTTAATGGAATTTTTTTGGAATTTTTCGAGAACTTTTTAAAAAAAAGTTTTCTTTTCATAATTCTCACGAATATTTGTCTTTTTATTTTAACCTTCTTCTATATATATATATATATATATATATATATAAATCATGAATATACCTTGTATTGAGCCTAAAAACAATTTACTAACAAATATAACATGTAACAAATAAAATTACATCACAAATATATATATATATATATATATATATATATATACCTTACTTTATTTGTAAAAAAATATGAAAAAACAAAAACCCAGTTGGGTCACGAGAACCGGGTTGACCCGGGTCATCGCAAACCCGACGGGTCTAACCGGGTTTCGAAAATATGAAACCTGATTTAATTTGACCCGTTTTTCGATCGGAACCGGTTCAACCAGTTGACCCGGCCGGGTTGAACCGGGTATCAAAACACCGCTGATTGTTCCTTGAGTTGTCATCAAGCTTTCTTTTGTTTTTAGCTTGACGGTCAGCAAAAGTACAAATCTTTTAATCCATCAGTTCAGTAGCAAACTCAATTGCATCTTGCATTGTTTTTGGCTTGGATGCCATCACACTACCCTGGATCATCTTGGGAAGTCCACCGACATACTTCTCAACCTCATCAAATTCCTCGAGAAACATTCTCCCACACATCAGTGCCAACTCTTGAAAATGTTAGGTATAGCTTACAATTTAGATTCTAGATTTCAATTTCCAACTTCTTGATCTCACTTCTTGGGCAATACTTGGCGGTCAACATTTTCTTCAATGTTTTCCATGGTTTGAAAAAAAGTTGAAAAATTCATAAAATAGTTCGAAAATTTGAAAAAAAAGTTCGAAAATTTAAAAAAAAGTTCAAAATATTCGAAAATTAAAAAAAAAATTCGAAATTTTGAACAAAAAAAAAGAGTTCTGAGTCTTTGAGAAAAGTTCAGAAATTTTGAAAAAAAGGTTCCAATTTGAAAAAAAAGTTCGAAAAATTTTAAAATAAAGTCCAAAAAATTTGAAAAAATTCATTTTTTTTAAAATAAGTTCGAGAATTTGAAAAAAAATTCAAGTATTTGAAAAAAAGTTCGGAAATTTGAAAACAAAGTTCAAAATTTTGAAAAATAGTTCGAAAATTTGAAAAAAAGTTCGAAAATTTGAAAAAGAGTTTGAAAATTTGAAAAACAAGTTTGAAGATTTAAAAAAATGTTTGAAAATTTGAAAAAAAAGTTCGAAATTAAAAAAAAAGTTCGAATATTTGAAAAAATTCAAAAATTTGAAAAAAAGTTCGAATTTTTTTTTTAAAAAAAAGTTCGAAAAAAAATTTGAAAAAATAAAATTTGAATGTTATTTTTTTTTTTTTTTTTATTTAGAAAATTTGTTTTATCATCGAAATATTTGCAATAATTTTGAAAATAAAAAAAAAAAAATAAAGTTATCGAATTTTGAAAAAAAAAAAAATCGATTTTTTTTTTTTTTGTAATACATTTTGGAAACAAAGTAGTTATTAAAAAATTCAAACTTTTTTTTTTTCATTCAATATATTGATTACGGCATCTACTTAGTATGATAGGAGTATCATGTTTAGTTATGACATTTGTTTTTTTTGCTTTAGTGCATCCATTTGTTCTAATGATAACAATAGGAGCTTTATCAGTGTGTATGTTTATCCTACGTATGTGTCAAGACATCTCTGTGTTATGATAAGTAGTATTCATGTTAAGATAGTGTCATCTGTTCTTGATTTGTGTTGGTTTTCTTCTAGAATGGCTGTTCCATTGTGTTTTCTGCATGAACATATAGGGTAGCCTTGGCTGGCGTTATTCAATTTGTTGTGTAACGGGTGGTTTTAGGGATGTATTTGTTATGGTTTGCGGGGGAACCGTATAATCAGATGGGGTTTTCAGTTATCGAGTTATTGTTATGATTTTTAAATTCATCTGGATTATTGGGGCATCTTAGGTTTAGGTGGTAATAGTGCTCTTATTATTAGTTTATATAGGTCTTATTCTCATTTTCTTTCTTAGAATGGCATAATCTATGACGAATTGTTTACAACGCTTGGTCTTGTTTTCATTTGTCTATATTAGTGCATCTAATAAATATTGTTACGGCATCTCTTTGTCTTTGATAAGAGTTCCATGTTAAGTTAGGGCATGGGCATCTGTTCGTTTTGTTTGTGCATCCATTTGTGTGACTTATTTCTTTCATTTGTATGAACATTATAGGGCATCATTGCGTTATAGGTTTAGTAGGGTATCTAATTGGTATGTTTAGGGTAGGTAATGTGTAATCTTAATCAGTTTTTCGACTATTGTTTATGATTATAGTTAATTGGCAATTATGTTTGTTTGATGTATTAGGGCATTCTCATCGAATTATTACATCGTTTTGTATGTTATTAATTAGTGCATCCAAAATTATGTGTTGTTACAAGCTTCTCTTTAGGTATGTTATAATAAGAGCTAATGTTAAGTTTATTTGGCATTTGTTTTTTCTTGTTTCTTAGGGCATCCACATTTGTTATATGATCATTTTTTTAGTGGGCAATCCTTAGGGGTGATGGTTTTATCCAAAAGGATGGGTTTGAGTGTTTACTCGTTTATGGCATTCTCTTAGTTTTGCTGTGTCATGATAAGGAAGCATCTGTTGTTAAGATAAGGGTTGGGGCTGTTGTGTGTTGGTTTGTGTTATGTAGTTGCTGGACAACGAGTGGTGGACAATTGGATCCATTGTTAGGTAGGGAATTATTTCTGTTTGTTTTGGAGGGGTTTGCACCGGCATAGTATTTTGTATATATTTGTGTAGGAAGTTTTTGTCCGTAACGTAGTATGTCTATAGGAGTAGGAGTTGTGTTTAGTAAACGTCTGTCAATTTACAAATCCAAAAACTTCAGATTTAGTTCAGAATTTTATTAATTGTCTATGCTTATTGATTATTGGGCAATTGCATAAATTTCTTTTGTGTTTAGGTGTATTTCGTCTTAGGGCTTGTTTCAAACGAATTGTTCTACAACGTTTTGTTTGAATATATTATTAGTGCATTCCAATAAATATTTTTACTGGCAATATTCTTTCTTGAGTTATAGATTAAAGGAAAGTATGCGGGCATCGATGGTTTAAGTTTATGGGCATTGCGTTTCTTTTTGTTTTGCTTGTTTAGTGCATACATGATGTACAAGCGCATTGATTCTTTATTTGTGTATGGGGAGATCTTTAGATTTATTAGTTAGAGCTAACAGAATTCATTGCGTATCGTTTAGGGCATTCTTTTTTGTTTTGGTTTGCAGTTGAAGGGGGGTAACGTGTTGGTTGTATATTGGTTATGTGCCCTAAAATACACATAACATTTGAAATTTTAAAATCATATGCGACTTAATTTGAACCAAAAAAAAATCGTCTACCCAAAGTATTCATGTATTGTATGTTTTTAGTTATATTAGGCTCAGGAAAAACGGATTAATTATCCGACCCAAAAGGACAATAAAAAATAAAGCCCAACAAAACGGACAAAATCGAGCACGGAAAATGAAAAAAAAGCGAGTGAAAAAGCCACAACCCAAGTTCATATAAGGTTCAATAATAAAGGTCAAAAAGTTCATATTCATAAGTCAACCCCAGAGTATAACAGTCAAAGACGACATCGTCATACCCGAAAGAAGAAACACCTTATAATGGGCCCACTTGCTTTTTTGGTACCCAATCTTACTGGGCCGGGAGTCAGCCCAAATTAATTATATTAATGGCATCTAAAGACCTAATAAGCCTCTATAAGCTAAATGGCCCATTGCCATTTTTAATTCAAACCGGCCCTAACATGAAAGCCCATACCCCTTATTGATAACACCCGTTTTTAGTGCCTATTAAGGAATATGGTGTGGCAACAAAGAGTATATACTTTCAGGGAACCAAATGATGCCAACTCTCGAAAACGAATTATTCTCAACAGGAGATAAAAGCTGCAGACACACCTTAACACTTGGAGGGCCATTCCTGCCATTACCCTAAACCTTTACCTTGTGAACTTGAAACAGTGTATATCTTCCCCAATTTTCCCGCCAAGCCCAAATCCCCTTTTTGGCATATTCATCCCACCTTTCCTTATAACCCCACCTTATCAAACAGTAATTGCACCTTGGAAATACCCTTTATCCAAGTGGTCACATGAAAAATAAGGCAGAGTTGAAGGTTGTGGATGGAATTTTCGTACACTTATGCAACAAGAAAATTAAACCACAATTACAAACGTCTTTAACAACTTAACATTTATTTAACTGTGCATTGTTCCTTGTTACAGTTACTCTAAACGTCTTTAGACCTGAAAGAGTTCAAAAATAAAACCATTTTAGTGATGATCTATTAACAAACTCATGTAAAATCAGATTTTATAATAAGGGAGAACAGAGAACCTTATATATTTTGAAGTACATTCAGAATACACTGCAACTCATTAACAACAATATCTATTTTCATCCGTTCTGGTGGGGAATCCACAGAGCATGATACTCCGATCTTTATCGTTGTAGCTAAACATTCTTCCACTTTCTTTGCATTCACTTCCTTACTTTGCAACACAATTGCATCACCATCGATAACATTTGTTACATGATCTGGTAATGCCATGGAAGCAAATGTATGAATGCTAAGACCTTCATTAAACATGTCGTTTGTCGGCTTTTTCCCAGTCATCAACTCTAGTAATAATATTCCAAAACTGTAGACGTCCCCAGTACTTGTCATATCGTTCCCCATACCATACTCTACAAATTAGAAACAATTAATTAACTTACAAATGGCAGCCAGTAAGTAAATATAAGCATCATGGAATAAAAGTAAAGTTACCTGGAGGTGCATAACCAATTGTTCCTTTAACCCCGGTTGAGCTGTTTTGCTTTAAGTCTGTACCAAGTAGTCGAGCTAAACCAAAGTCTCCAACATGAACCACCATATCATCATCAAGTAGAATGCTGCTAGGTTTCAAATCACCGTAAACAATCGTTGTTTGGCAGCGATTGATGTGTTGAGGCTAGCGATTGTGAAGATAAGAAGGGCGGGTTATAGCGCAAGCATCTACTGAGAATTATTTTATTCTTTCTGACGAAGGTGAGATTTTGATGTATTTGCACTTGAAATGCAAGTTTCAATGCAGTGTACACCCTTCCTTTGGGGGCAAATAAACTCGCATAACACAAAGTTTGATATCGGGATCGGAGTTGCCGGGGAGAAAAAGGGGGGAGGGGACGGGGTACAAGTGCAGTAGAAGGCTTGTTTCGAATAAATGCGCGATGCCTATGGTGGGCGGTTTCCACCATTCCTGCTAGAAATACGTTCTGTCACACCTTCGACTTTGAAGATTAACAGAACTTTGAGGCAACATAATCTTCAACATGAGAATCGAGGAAATTCCGTTATAGAACAGAGCTGAACCCACCCTCTAACCCCAATTAAATATCTCTGTGGTGAAGCCATCCAGTAGCCATTGAGAAATTTCATGTTATGAAAACTTTAAGAACCACAGTCATTCCCTGAAGATTGGTAGTGATCTGGCTGACTGTTGCGTTTCTTCTTACACAAAAGATACATACACAACATTCTATAACGATGAGTCAACCGTTGGTTGTCAATCACAATTTTGGGGGGGGACAAATATAAATAGAAAGGAAGACCTTTTGTTTCTACTACCCGTTTCCTTGCATTTGGTTAACTCAATTGTGGTGACCCAAATAGATAAGACCCCCAACTATTTGAAGCTTTTGTAATCCGCTCTCAATCCCGAAAATACACTTGTGTTTTGGGCAAACACTGCCTACAATAGGCGAGGGGGGCAACTTTTCCACACCTTCTATAAGAGTCTCATTAAAGGGATAGTCCAAAATATTCTAAAATAAAAGGGTAAAAAACCCATTTAGTCTAAGAATTGGGGAATTCAGATCTGCCTGATATAATGTTTTTGAGAAATTGTCAGAATTCCTCCAATCCTCTCAATGTGAACTTAAGACAATGGGGATTATTGGGTTTGGGAGGTGTGATTTTTGTGGGTCTAAATCATTGATTGTTTGAGGGTAAATGTTGGAAGAATTGGTGGTGTGTAGGTTGCGTTTTGAAGCGTGAATGTGGTGTAGGATAGTAGAAGTATTTAATGAGCGTGATAGAGGTATTGGGGTTGTCTTTTATGAGAGAATTTTATTGTTTTTGTTTAGTGGTAAGTAAATGGTGCGTTTGTTTTGTTGTTCAGATAAGTAAGGGAGAAGAAAAAAATATGGAAAAGAAGCAAAAAAAAAACATATAGATGCTGCAATATGTATTTGCCGTTATAAATTAACTTGTCAGATAATTCCGATGTAAAATTTATCAACCTCTTGAGGTAGTTTAACCTCTGGATGGAAAAACATGATGACAGCCATAGAGGTACAGGCTTTGTTCTGAGAAAGATTCAATAAACTATATAGTAGGTGGATTTGGCAGGAAAGTTTATTCTAGCATGGTATTTTTTTTCCGCCGTTCCTAGTGTTAATTACGACAGAGATCTAAATAGTTGAGTCAACTAGTGGAACAATAGGGCTCTATCTAATTTGAATGGAATATAAGTAAGAGCTGTTAAATCAGACAAATCTGATAAAGCTTCCTACAAGCCCAATCAAGGGATCTGGGGCCCTCAAACAAATTGGATTTCTTCCTTTGCTTGTTCTACGAATATAACAAAGAAAAGAGATTGGAGTATCCTTTTGAACGTTTACCCAACTGGTTAGTGGTGGATTTATTTTTCTTCCCTTTGAATTATGGCATCCTGAAAGATCTAAAAAAAAAGGGGATCGGCAGACAAGCCAAACTCTAGAACATAGACCTGTTTTTTATAAATGAATGTAAAAGGATGGACATACCCCACTAATTGATATTACTGGCTAACAACACTGATCAGAAATAGATTAGGTTGACAAGAAGAAAAGATTACCGTATTGATATTGGAAAGCACTCCGAGATATAAGGTAGCAACCTTCAACAATAAAGTTCCAACCTTACGAAAATTGATATAGCAGTTTATTAAATTAAAAAATCAACAAATCCAGAAAGTCATCCATGCTTCGCCATATTACACCACCGAGCCTTGGAGAAGAGTTGTTATAATACTGTACATGCTAAGTAAATCAATATGCACTTTTAATATATTTGTAAACAATAAATACGAATGTATTGTCACTTATCCCGACCTAATAAACTTGTCGTAAGCCTACCTTTCCAAAAGAAATATTTTCCTAATTATAAGACCAATTAGAATAAGAGATTAGGAAACTACACTTTACATGACATCATTCCCCCTCGTTGCACTATTTGAATCGTTTTTGTTTACCGTATCATAACGTCGTCGATGGAACTCTAAGATTTGGGAGCTGATTTACCCAATTATCTGAGGAAAGACCTACCATGAGGTGATTTTCCTCTAAGAAATAAGGACAAACATTTAACGGTAGGATGATGGAGAAACGTGTTATGCAAAATTGGAAATGGAGATGGGACATGCTCTTATCCGTACCTCAAAAACTTTGTGTGAGATGCTCCGTGCTCCACAAAAACGAGTTATTTGGTACAAATATGGTTGTATTTAGAGAAAGTTCCTTTCATATTTCGCAGTCTATCAAAGAATATTTGTATTCCATTGATGGCTTAATTTTTTCGCCCCAAGAAAGGTGGGATGATTTCTTCCACCCTGTGTACATCAAGATAGCAGAATTTAGTTGTCTATTCACTTTGAATTTCTAGATAATATAGTTTTCGTCAGAGAGTAAACTTCATCTCTTTCTTTTCATCTCTTTTTGGGTATTCTGGCTTTTTTTTCCCTCCAGATAGATTATTTTTACTGGTAGTAATTTTAGGGTTTTTATTACCGCAGGGACTCAAAAGCTCTGTTGAGGGTTAAGAAACAAAACACATCAGTACAAAGTAACCCTCGACAACCGATTGTTGACTTAGACTAAGACTTGTAAGAGCAGACCTTGGCGCAACGAATATCCCACTGAATTTTGTTTGATCTATCCGAAAGATCTAAGAGAACAAAAACAAGGTACACTGTTATTGGTGGATTTTATTAGGGTGTTTTGGGGAGTTAGATGTGGATAGAATTGGCATGTACATTGTATAGGTTTTGGATAGAGATTAGGTAAAATGTAAGTAATGATCTATATAAGCAGGACAATAAGATATGAAGTGTATGGATACGGATACTGTGAACGAAATGGAAAAAAATCATGGAAAGTGGTTAGTTAGTAATATGAGAAGTATACAATGAAGGAATATCAAGAAAGCTAAAGAGTAAGAAACGAGTGCAAGATTAGAGGACTATTAGAGAATTGTAACGAAGAGTTGAAGAAACATAATTGAATACGTGAAATAAAAGAAGGAACGAAGTCAGTTAAATAAGAGAGGGCAAAAATACAGTGACATAATACAGAATAAATATTGGTAAAACACAACAGAATATTAGAGAATAGAAAGTTATCTCGTCAAATGAAAGGATATATCGAAGCTGTGACGAAACAAGAACCAACAGACAAAAGAACCAAGAGAAAACAGAAACACGAATCAAATTAAATGAAAAAATCACATTAAAAAAAAAGGATCAAGAAAGGCATAAAAACAGCTAAACACAAACAAAACGATCGACACCCGGCTGTAGGCTAAATGTCAGAACGCCCTCGTCATCAAGCAATCGATATTATAGCGAAAACACCAACGAAGAAATCCGCCCTACACGTAAAGTCCCTATTGTCGTTGCCGCTTTTCTGTCCGTGTTATTATTGTCCGTTTTCCGTTATCGAATTTACAATTACCGTTATATTTTCCTCCGTGGTTGTATACGGTTTACTTATTTGGTGCTCTTTATTCCAGTGCCCTCCTTTTATATTCTTACTTTTCGTGTCGTCTTGGTCCCCGTAATCTTCCGTTGTGTGATTGCCGTTTTTCTTGTTTGTGTTATTCATCTTTCGTCCTTTCATCGAGTTTTTTCACCTTTTTTCTTGTTGCACCTGGCCCCACTATTTAAGCACTTTGTTGTACATTGGTGTAGTTTACGTTTTGATTAATATAGGGTTCCTACGCGTTAATTCGTGTTGTTTGTCCTATTTACCCGGACTACCTCCCTACACTTACAACACTGGACGAAACCGTATAAAGACTTTAAAAAACGGTACGAAACATACGATAATACAGACTAAAACGTATGAAAAAACGAGACGAGGAATAATGGAAGAATAAAAAAACCGTCAAAACGGGACGAAAACACGTCGAAAAATCGACCAAAAGACATTCAAATTACGAAACAAACTGAGTCGGAAAAGAAAACGAGGGAGTATGTAAACAACTAAAATGGTAGGCAACTATAACGAAACAACGGTCAAACAAACTGTAGTCGAAAAACACCGATTTCGAACCAATGCCGAAAATTGAGATGGAAAACTGTTATAAAAGAAAATAAAAAACAAACCATAAAAAAAAAAAACAAAAACCGGGTGCTTACGAACAATCCGTAAAAGACTTTATGAAAATCTGGGTGAAAAACACACGTAAACGTCACGAGACAACGTAACGAAGAACATTGACATGACGCAAAGACAAACTATCACAACAAATGGAAGAAAAACCCAAACAGAAAGCGTATAGAAATCGGAGGGTGAATCGAGAATAATTCGAAAAAAACAACTACGGACCTGAAAACTCGAACTCGTACGAAGGACGGGTCGAAGAACGACGATCACATTTTCGACAAAGAACACAATGCAAAATAACTTAATTTAACATCATTACGAACTAACCGAAACAACACTCGAACAAGGTACTGAAACAACGAGGTCAGAAATCACCTCTGATAAAACGAGCGTCCCCGCGAAACAGGCACTCGATATTCAGGCGAAAACGGTTTGAAAACAGCGTGAACACGACGAACGAGACACAGATCACACCACCGAAAAACCTTAGAAGAACGATCTCACAAACACCGTAAAGAAAATGGATAAACATCGCCAACAGGACGCAGTGACTAAAGAACAATTAGTTCGAAAACATTCTCCAAACGACACAATACGAAAACGACTGAGACATACGAAAACAGACGAACGATGGAACGACAAACGCTACTTAAACGGTCTAGCGAAATGTTCAATAAGCGCAGTACCAAAAAGAACCAACAAGAAATTACAATGTCAAAAAGTTATAAATACTTAAAAACAACAAATTAAAAAACACTTTTGAGGGGGGGCGGGGGGGGGGGGGGGGGGGGGGGGGGGGGGGGGGGAGGGGGGCGCACATGGGAGATCCATCGAGATAATATTATATGAGAATTAGGAGTCGTATCTAACTCCCTTGGGAGAACCAATGTTAAGAAATCCATCTATAATTTTATGAGAGGATATGTGTTATTCTAGAATGGCTAACAATATCTAGATACAACTAGGCACCTTTCGTTTTAACTATGAAGTGAGTCCCCAAGTTCTTTAATATTAAGTGAGACCCACGGGTCTCAAATTGCCACGACTAGATTTGGAAAACAATTAACAAATATTTATATAAAGGTTTGTCAGATATTTATTAGTTTTCATATATAATATTATGATGGAGGTTATATTAGAAACCTTCTTTTTCTTGGATACTGGGGGACTAATCCCAACCATCCATCTAAAAAAAAAGAAAGGGTGGAGATTAAAGAGGGTTTTATTATTTAAAAAAATAAATAAATAAATTAAAAGGACGGATGGGTAGTTTAGACATTTAACGTCCCACACCAACCAACCTCCAATCACTTACACCCGTCTTTTTTAGATCTATCCATCTCTCTCTCACCTAACTCACATGAAAAACACACACAAACATATCAGATCTTAATCTATCATCACGAACATCTAATCAATCGATCATCTCCTTCGTAAATCAATTATCTCCTTCTTCGGTTCATTAACATCAGGTAAAAGTTCATCTGATCTGTTTTTATATATCTTATTTTTAGCTTATTTGATGTGAATAAGCTTATAATTCATCTTATCATTTTATAACTTATTTGACGAATTATGTGATTTAATCGTATTGATTGATAAGCTAACTTATTAGGTTATTGATGTGAATAAGCATATGAATTATAATCATCTAAATTTATTATGATGAATTATAAGCTAACTTATTAGCTTATTTTTATGAATTATTATGTTTTATGGCTTAATCTATGCTGAACAGATATTATTAACAATGTAAAAACTATCGATTTAGATAGTAGAGGTGGCAAAAAAGTCGGTCGGGTCGGGTTTGGGTCACGAGTCTAGATGGGTTTGGGTCTAAATAGGTCTTCTAGATGACATGAGTCTAGATGAGTTTGGGTCTAGATGGGTTGGTTCCGGGTCTATATAGATTTTGATAACTTAATTTTTTTTAGAAGTTAATGGTGCTCTATGTACTAACCGAACTGATTCATAATCCAGTTTTATACGTCTTCGTTCGTTTTGGTCCGTTTTCGTACAGTTTTGAACGTTTCATCCATTTTCGACGGTTTTAGTCCGTTTTCGTACGTTTTAAACGTTTTCGTCTCTTTTAGACTGTTTTCATCCGTTTTCGTACGTTTTGAACGTTTTCGTCTCTTTTATACTGTTTTCATCCGTTTTCGTACGTTTAAAACTTTTTCGTCTGTTTTCGTACGATTTTGAACGATTTCGTCTGTTCTTGACCATTTTCATCTGTTTTCATTCAGTTTCGACCGTTTTTGTCAATTTTCGTTAGTTTTCGACCGTTTTCGTAAGGTTTTGAACGTTTTCGTCTGTTTTCGATCGTTTTCGTCTGCTTCCATATGTCTTCGACTGTTTTAGAAATTTTTTTTCCCGTTTTAGTACAATTTTGAACGTTTTTGTCCGTTTTTGATCTTTTTCGTCCGTTTTTCGTCATATCGTTCGTTTTCGACTGTTTTCGTCCGTTTTCGATCGTTTACGATCGTTTTCGTCCATCGTCATACGTTTTTTTAACGATATTATACGTGTTCGTACGTTTTTACACGCTATTATATGTTTATTATATGTTTTTGTTCGTTTTCGTACGTTTTCTTACGTTATCGTCTGTTTTCATCCTTTGTGCCCGTTTTCGTACGTTTTCGAACGGTTTTGAACATTTTTGAACTTTTTCGTCCGTTTTCGTTCGTTTTATACTTTTTCCGTTTTTATACGTTTTCTTTCGTTTTTTAACGTTTTCGTTCGTCTTGGTCCGTTATCTCCGTTTTTGTTCGTTTTCGTTTTTTCATTCGTCTATATCTGTTTTTCTTTTTTTTCCCACGTTTCTTCATTTTTGTACATTTTTACAGTTTTCATACGCTTTAATTCATTTTGTACGTATAAAAACATACAAAAAAGGACGAAAACGTAAAAGACTTTTAAAAACGTACGAAAACATACAAATACAGACTAAAACGTATGAAAAGGGACGAAAAGGGAAGAAAACGGACGAAAAGGGAAGAAAACCGTCGAAACGGACGAAACGCACGAAAACGACCGAAGACATACGAAAACGGTCGAAAACGTACGAAAACATGAGGCAACATACGAAAACGGTCAAAAACGTACGAAAATGGTCGAACAAGAACGAAAACAAAAGGAAAACGTATAAAAATGGACGAAAACGTAAGAAGAATTACGAAAACGGACGAAAACGTACGAGAATGTACGAAGACATACGCAAACAGTCAAAAATGGAAGAAAACAAAAGAAAGCGTAAGAAATCGGTCGAAATCGGACAAAAACTGATGAAAACGTACGAAGGCGGTCGAAAACGTACGAAAATCGACAACGCATACGAGACTAACGAAACACACGAAAAGGTATGAAAACGGTCAAAAACCGACGAAAACAGGCGAAAACGTTCAAAAACGGGTGAAAACGAACGAGAACAGCCCGAAAACTGAAGAAAACGATCTAAAACGTAAGAAAATGGAATAAACGATTGAAAACGGACGGACATGTAAGAAAATAGTCGAAAACATTCTAAAACGAACGAAAACGACTGAAGACATACGAAAACGGACGAAAATGGAAGAAAACGGTAGAAAACGTACATAAAGGGTCGAAAATGTTCGAGAACGTACGAAAAGGAACAAAAGGAGATGAAAATGTAAAAAAGCGGATAAAAACGTTTAAAACAAATAAAAAAACACTTTTGACCCACATGGGAGATCCATCGATAATATTTAGGGAATTAGGGAGTCCTATCTAGGCCCCTTGGGAGACCAATGTAGATCCATCTATAATTTTAAAAGAGGATATGTGTTATTCTGAATTGGCCTAGCAATATGCTAGGAGACCTTTCTTTAATATTAAGTGAGACCCACGGGTCTCAAATTGCCACGACTAGATTTGGAAAACAATTAACAAATATTTATATAAAGGTTTGTCACATATTTATTAGTTTTCATATATAATATTATTGGATGTTAAAGGACGCAAACATTGACTTTATTCATGATCTAATTCCTGTAAAATGTTCATGTGACATTAAGTTGATGGTGGTATAATGAGGACGTAGAGGGAATTGTTCAACATATGGAGTAGATTCTATTAAACGAGAAAGTATGTACGTCAAATTAATGTGTTATATTATTCATGTTTTACAAATAATTGATTATAAATATCAATAAAATTCTTATCAGATTCACCGAAAACTAATAACTACATTTGTCTGCAGGGTCATAAAATTCAAGCGATTGCAAGGGATGTTGATGTGAAAAGACTGCTAAACATTTTAAACCCGTAATAGTATTTCTTTATATATTATGGTAAATATATATATATATGTTCATTTATCTACATGTATAATATGCAGGCAAATCATGTTACTTTGTTTTTCGTTTTAAATGAGTACAAGTTTGCGGTGTAGCAATATGGTATGCAATCTTTTAAGATGAATATTTATGAATATTTTGAGTTGACGAGCAATGGTAAGAAGATAAGATATCGCGTATCAATGATTGGAGTCTGTAAATAGTTCAAGTATGCAACTGGCTTTGTTACGAGAAAGAAATACAAAAGTTATTTAGTATGAAAGATACTTGATCAACCAAGTTCTTTAGTTTATTTTATGTATTTTGATTTGTTTTCTTTCAAAGTTATACATGATGTTTAGTTTTTAAAGTTATGTTTAATGGTTTGATGTGCTTGAATGAATTATGCATTACGCCAACTTGCAATCAATTAGGTACGATATATGATGTGTTACCAAAAATGACTTGTTCTCTTCCCCATACAGTAGAAAAAATCCAAGCGTATCAGAAACAATGTGACGAAGACGATACGACTCGTTAAAAAGCTATTATCGGCGTAATCAAGCTGTTTGAGCAAGCAATGGAGACAAAAGAAGAGTTGAGGAAACAATACATGGAACGCAAAGACATTTCGCCAGAAAGATGTGCTTTGATTGGGAAATTTTTGGACGATGAAGCCTGAAAAATTATGAGGTTAAGAAAACGTTGTGGACTTGTGTGTCACAAATACAAGATAATATCAGTCAAAAAATCCGTTGGATGTACAAAGAAAACAAATAGGATGAGTTGTGTTTTCGTATCGTATCGTAATTTGTATTTTTATTTCAATGTGGAATTCAAACACGGGTTTTTTGGAGGATATTTATAAATAAAGTGAAATGACGGATGAAATGATCCGTCTTTCATTTCATTTGGTTTTATTATAAATATCCTCTAAAAACCTCGTGTTTGAGATTTCGTATGTTTTCTTTTTTCTCTTATTGTAATTTGAATTTTTATTTGAATGAATAAAAAATAGTTTGTTTGAAAAAATGAAGAAAAAAATGAAAGTGAAAGTGGCATGCCATGATACGAGGTGTTTTTTTTATAAGTGAGTTGTGTGTGAGTCTGATGTGGCGCTGAGGTGGCAAACTGCACGTACTATGTGCAACGATACCCATGAAGGATGGTGAAACTTTGTGTGTCCATTCCATTAATCATAAATTACAATTTATAAAGGTACAATGATAAATGGATAGACACTAATCAATGATTCACTTGATAATAATTGAAAAATAAGCTAATCATGATTCTAATGGGAGACATATGGGATAATAGAACACACGAGAATGACAGTTAATACTCTCCCGCAGTTTGAATGGGAGGCTTCTCGACGGACAAACTGGAACATAAGTTGAAAGCCTCTTCTTCTACTATCATCTTCTTCGTTGTTTGTTTGAGGGGAAACATAATTGTGTTTAGTGGCATAGTGGTTTATTGCTTGCGGCTTCCTCCTTCGCGTGACGTTTATTTTTACGTCATGACTTTTTTGTCTTTAGGTAGGAGCGACAATTTATCAACCAACTATTTTTGAAAACTACAATTATCTCCGCTACATAAGTTGAAAAGCGCTACTTCTTTTATCATTTTCTTTGTTGTTTGTTGAGACGGAAGACTAATTGCATTCGTCGGCATAGTTGTTTTGCTGCTTGCGGCTTCCTCCTTTGCGTGACTTTTTTTTACGTCATGGCTTTTTGCCTTTAGGTAGGAGCGCAAATTTTGACCAACTATTTTAAAAAATGACAATGATCTCCGATAGTAAAACAAGTAACAGATAAATATAGTAGATGTACAGTCGCAGTTTTGAGCCCAATATGTCACTCTCATCCCTAATTCACTTTCACTTTAGTGAGCACCATATTCCAATACCATATTATTATATCAAATTCCCCAACTCTTTTTCTTAACTTGCTAACATAAGCACGTGAAATGTAACTTTTAACAACCCAACTTCATTAGCTTGTGCACTTTTGAAGACTAAAACACTTTGAGTTATTTATGCCATGAAAAGAACGAGTCACAACCTCCTTTATATCTTCATTTTAAGACAATAACACCAACGATCTGTGGCTGGAAGAGAACAGCAGCAGCGGCGGTTGGACCGAGGTGGTTATTGAAGGTGGAGATCTTGATTTATTTGTATTACAAGCTAATAATAGAATAGGAAAAGATACATTTGGGATCCCTCCGAATCATCGACGAGTTGCTGATGACCGGAGGACAGCTATTATGTGATAAAGGGTTAGTGTTTTAGGTGTATGATTGTAATAGGCTCTGATACCATGAAGGATGGTGAAATTTTGTGTGTCCATTCCATTAATCATAAATTACAATTTATATGTGTACAAGGATAAATGGATAGACATTAATCAATGATTGACTAGATAATGATTGACAACTAAGCTAATCATGATTGACAACTAATAAGAGACACATGAGATAATGGGACACATGAGAATGACAACTAATAGGACCCGAAGCCCACAACCAGGCTTGGGCCTACTTATTTAATATACCTATCTAATAACCCAGTGCTCCGAGATTGTAAGAATTAATTGATAAATTATATACCAGAGTATATGACGTAGAACGGAAGAATCATGTCCTCATCAGTATACAATACTGTAGCTTTTTTCTTTTAACGAAACAATTGCACAATGATTACTGTTTTGATTAACAGGAGCATCTCTAAATTTTTAAAATTTTTGAAGGCCCTGGGCGAAATTACATAATGACATTCAGAGAAGAAATGTTATATATAAAATATCATTGTTTATAGTAATATAATGCAAATTAGTTATTTAAACGTTTAACATATTGTTAAATGGACAAATTTTGGGGCCCTTAAAATTTTTGAGGCCTTGTGCGGTCGCTCACCCTGCACGGCCCTGCTGATTAATACATTAATGTTTAGGTTACTCAACGATTGCGAGTATTTTACGCGATTTTATCGGGTTAATCTGGAGACGTTTCCTTATTTAGACGTGCACATAGCATTGTCTTTTAACTAAGGCTGATAGACCGTGGACCGGACTGAATCGAGAAATCAGACCGGATCGAATTAGACCGGACCGCACATATTTTAGTCCGGTTCTCGGTCCACCTTTTTCCTCATTTTTGGTCCTCTATCGAGTCGAGTCTATGCACAACCGACTATTATGCTTTGTTGAACCGAGCCGAACCAACGAACCATACCGGATTGACTGGGACTTGGACCGAACATTTCGGTTCAGTCCTCGGTCCAGACTTTTAACATAGGCCAAGCATTATATATCGCGGATCCGATCGAATCGAGAAACCAGACTAAACCGGACCGGACCGAGCATATTTTGGTTTGGTCCTCGGTCCACCCTTTCCTCATTTTCGGTCCTCGGTACAGTCCGGTCCGGTCTTACGCACAACCGACTATTATGCTTTGATGGACCGGGTTGGACCGGACCGAACTAGCCTGACATGGACAGAACATTTCGATTTAGCCCTCGGGTTGGACTTTTGGACCAAATCAGTTTTCGATCCGGTCCTGGGTGATCCGGTCTGGGTTTCGGAACGTGCCCAACTCTACTTTTAACAAGGTTCAATTACATGCATTTTCATAAAAGAAATTAAAGGGACTGAAGGTTACAATCCATAACTTATTAAGTAGCTATTACAATGTAAAAATATAAGCCTATACCACCCCAAAAAAAATGTTTGATGGTAAGATACAGCTAATTTAAGAGCTTCCCAGGAAGCATGTATGCTAATATTTGTTGGCTGCAAATGTTGCGAAAAAAAATGTAATCAATGAATGTCATGTGAAACCACATTTGCTAATACATGTGTTTGGCGCCAAATGTTGGTGTTAACGAAGAAAAGAATTGTTTATGTATGGCCTAAAATAGGATTTTTATTTCTCGAAAGGGGGACAGTTGTAGCTGTTTTGGCAGTGAGCTGTGCAAAACGTCTGCAGTCACCGCGTATGTCTCGGGATCAACCTCGATGTTTGGAAGTGCAATCGTTTTTTTATGACCACCGTCAAATATACACATTTAGGGAATTTTGAATTATCAACTTTTGTAAAAATAAAAGACTTTGCCGTTAGACCATTTGATAGTAGTTAACTGTACACTTGTTAGTTTCTTTCTTCTTTTTCCTAAAAAGAGAAACCGGAAATTTTGATATAATTTCTACTTTATTTTTTCCTTATAAAGTAGGGTGCGATATTAGTACCTCTAAAATGATTCCTATACCCCTTTTAAACTATTAATTTTTTTAAAATTGTTTTAATTAATATTTTTATTATATAACTACAAAATTGAAAGTATGAAACATAAAATATAAAGTTTAACAAGTTAAAAATATTAAAAGACGAAAAAATACGCAACAAAAACTAATAGTAAAAAATTATATTATATAATTAACAATAGTGTAAAAAAAGGGTAAAGTGTATACATGTGGTACTCATAGTGTTACCAAAGTAGATAAGAACTTAAAGAAGTATTTTAAATATAGTTAGAGTTAAGTACATTTTTGGTCCTTGTAGTTTGGTGTGTTTTTCATTTTTGGTCCAAAATTCAAAAAAGGTTTGGTTTTGGTCCAAAAGACATAGTTTCGTTCCACTTTTAGTCCAAAAGACATAGTTTCGTTACACTTTTGGTCCAAAAGACATAGTTTCGTTCCCTTTCAGTCCAAAAATTTTAGTCCAAATTTACGGAATTGGACTAAAAGTGGAACGAAACTATGTTTTTGGACCAAAATCAAACCTTTTTTGAATTTTAGACCAAAAGTGAAAACGCACCAAACCACAAGGACCAAAAATGTACTTAACTCATATAGTTAACATCACTTAAGAAGTCCTGAAACCTTGACAACTTTCCTACCTGCAAAGATAAAAAACGGTCATATTTATGTTCCCTCTTCTCGCCTTCTATTGTCTTATTAGAGTTAATAAAAATTTTCGTTCTAATAAAATTAAGGTTTTATTACGTGAAAGAGATAATAGGAGTTTCTGACTACGCACCTCAACTGAACCAACATGGTCAGAAATTCCATTAGCTATTGCTGGATTTACTGTGTACTTTGCAATGAAGCGTTTGATGCGAAGGTTGTCATTATCCTGGATGTTACCATCAATCGAGCCTCTTAACTTCATATTGTGAGCTGTTTGCCAAGTTCTGCAGATTACGTGATACACCGACTCAACTGATGTTAGTAACAAGAATTTATATACGGTAAACTAAATCATGCTTCTAGCATTTATAATAAGTAACCTCTCCAATGCGACCCATAGCCTGTGAATCGGATGATATAATGCTTATAGCCCCCATATCATGCAAAATGTCTTCAGCAGCAATAGTTTCAGCTCGGATCCAATCATCATTATGCAATAGTTTGATAGAATAAAGCTAGTCAACAAATAAGTATTCTTCACAATTTAATTATAGAAAATTTTATGTTATTTTGAAAAGAATAGCTATTAAAGATTTGACATGGGTCAATTAATAAAAATTATTTAGACGTGCACATATCATTGTCTTTTAACTAAGGCTGGTAGACTGCGGACCGGACTGAATCGAGAAATCAGAGCCCGCCCAGCTTGGTCCGGACTTTGTTATACTTGGGGAGTAGGTATCACTGAGTCGCTCGTGCACACTCCTCTTACGATGGCTCAGGCGGTTAAACACGTTTATGTCATCGTGCTTTTCCCGACCCCGTGTCTTGGATCTCTCATGGCAGAACCTTACAGGCGAGTTTCCTGCCCTCGAGTCCGAGGAGTTTCCCCTTTCTCGGCGGGTTCTATTGGAATTTTCTCCAAAGATGAGTCTTGTTTAGACTTCTTTTCATTTGTCACGTCGTGCTTTCTCCATAATGATTGGCAGGATATCTTCGTAGTGTTCTTCGCAGAAATCTAGGATGTTCACCCTGGGTTCGGCGTCCGGCGCCTTTTCTTTGGTTGCGGTTTTCGTAACGGTTGTCACAATGGGTGTTGCATTAGCCATTGCGCTCATTCTGATGAGAGTGGTTCCTAGTGTATAGTCCCACGGATGGCGCCAACTTGTTGATACAAAAGTTTGGTCGGGTCTAGTTTGATCCGAATAGGCTGCTACCCGGGTACAAAGTGCCTTGTTCTTGTACCAAGTTAATTTGTCGAAGGAACCTGCACAAGGAAATAAACACCGTTAACCTTATCGTGGGAGCGGATCCCACGATTAGACTCTAGCGTGAGAGTAAGTATATGATTCTGGGAGAGTAATCGAGTGTTATTAGGGTTTTAGTGATACCTGTATCGATGATAACTGCATTTCTTTTATAGGCTGAATACCTTTTAGGGTTTCCGTATCTTTCGGCCCAAGACACGGCCGATACTGAAAGATAACTTAAGAAGATACCGCGGCCACGGACAACGTGCCAGTAGCCGCGACCCGTAGGTCCCCCACGGCCGTGACCGCTATGCATGGGCCGGGGGGCCAGTAACAACTAATAACCCATGATAGTGCAAGTGGGCCGGGTGGGTCCACACTATACGTCATCACAAACCAAACATGGTTAATAACGTTAATGAACCATTACATTACACTATTTATTCCATTACGTCGTCTATTCCATTTATTTAACATTTCATTCCATCCTACCAAACGAACCCTTAGGGCGTGTTTAGTTAGAGGAAAACACTTTTGTTTCCACAAAATGTTTTATAGAAAACAATGAAAATAAAAGATTGCGTTCAAATTAGTGTTTTCACGTTTTATACGTTTTATACGCTTTTGTCCGTTTTTATACGTTTGCATCTGTTTTTATACATTTTTATCCGTTTTCATCCGTTTTATACGTTTCCGTCGGTTTTTATATGTTTCCATCCGTTGTTATACGTTTTCGTCGGTTTTTTTACACTTTTGTCCGTTTTATACGTTTTTGTCTGTTTTTATACGTTTTTTGGTTTTTGTATGTTTCTATCCCTTTTTATACTTTTAGTGTGTTTTTTACGTTTCTATCCGTTTTTATACCTTTTCATCCGTTTTTATACGTAATAATAAGTTTTTTTTACTTTTTCGTTCGTTTTTAATGTTGTCGTCCGTCTTCGTCCGTTTTTATACGTTTTTGTCCGTTGTTAGATGTTTTCGTCCGTTTTTATATTAAATGCATTTCTATCAAGTTAGGTGAATGTTATGCTTCGTCCTCTGCGCATCAAATGTGTTGCTAGTACCACTTTGAATCGTTTTCACTTCAAATCACTTTCAAACTAATTAGGTTACTTTCAACTTCAGAATGCAAGCTTGCTATTAGACCTGAAGGAATTCAAAAAGACAAGAATAAAACCATTTTAGTGATGCTTTATTGACTAAATCATGTAAAATCACATTCTAAAAAAGGGAGAACATAGTACCTCAATATTTTGAAGCACATCGAGAATACGTTGCAACTCATTGATAACAATTTCTATTTTCATCCGTTGGGGTGGGGAATCCACAGAGCATGACACTCTAATCTTAATAGTTGCAGCCAAGCATTCTTCTACTTTCCTTGCATTAGCTTCGGTACTTTGCATCACAATTGCATCATTATCAATAACATCGATGACATGATCCGGTAATGCCATGTAAGCAAATTTATGAAGGCTAAGACCTTCATTAAACATGCCGTCTGTTGGCTTTTTCCCGTTCATCACATCAAGTAATAATATTCCAAAACTGTAGATGTCCCCACAACTTGTCATTTCGCTCCCGATACCATACTCTACAAATTAAAATGATCAGTTAATTTACAAAAATGTAATATACAAGTACCAGTATAAGCATCATGGAATACAAGAATCATTAAACTAAAATGTAATATACAACTTGCACGTTTCTATCTCTACTTGGGTTTCAAACTAAAATACATTCTATGCGAATCTTATTCTCTCTCGATTTTGAAAGTGCAAGAATTATTATCCTCAGGCGTTTGAAGATGGAGATGATACAAACTTTTTGGGAGATGATATGCATACCACACAAAGTGATGTGCACACCACAAAATCACATGTGTGATGCATATGGTACAACACCACATATCATTTTTGTGGTGTGCATATCACTTTGTATAGTGTGCATATGAACTCCCAAACTTTTTTCTTTCAAACCACGAATTACCTTGGTTCTTAGCTTTAAGTGATAGATGGTGTAATTTATTACTAGTATTTATCAGATTCAGTTTATGGTGCAAATGTGTGTGATGCTGCAGCAAACACATTCGAACAAGTCAATTGTAACTTTTTATCAAGGTTTGACTTGATTCGAGTTCATTTGCATATGGTTAATCATTCAAACAAGTCAGTTGTAATAGGGACATAAACCGTTTGATAAAATGTCTCAATGAAATACTTTACAAGATAACTCAATACTTTGTTGCTATGAATCTTGGTGGCACTTGGAGAACTTATTAGAGTGTATACAGGCCCTTGAAAATATTGAAGGTTGAACTTCTACATTTAAAAGAGTTTGAGAAGAAAAAAGAGTTTTTTGACAGCTAGATTAGATCCAAAATAACAATATAATTGAGATTTCAACATTAACTTCCGGGTTAAACCTTGAGCAACAAATTAAACCTTAGGCTAATAGAGGTTTAAACCAAGGTTTTCAAGATTGGGAACCTAGCAAATCGTTGTTATCTTTGCTCAAGATCGAGATGTTAAAGTAGGAATCGAGATCGTATGAATCCCTAATATAATGTCATTTGTCTTAATTGTCTTATGTAATATTTTAACAATTCTACAAATTATTATTTATCATAAACATCAATTTATTTGAATGTTTTCATAGAAATGTCGTCTTAATTTATGGATTATGATAATGTTTAAAAAGATTAAAATTTTTTTTAAATTCTACGAAACTCAAACCCATAAAATTTGTTTGTTTTTCGTGTGTGATTTGATGAAATGTAAGATCGGGATCGGAAAAGACTTACGATCCTATGGTCAAAATCGGGATCCTATAAGATCCTAAGCATGCAAATATCCTACGTAGGATCTAGATCGTTTTTGCTTTGCAGTGTCGTAAAATCGTAAGATCCTAAGATCAGGATCAGGATCTTAACAACCATGGTTTAAACAACATGCACATACAAAGTTGGACTTTCTAAAATGGGGGGCGCAATTCCTAAGAGCTCTTGCAGAACCAGGCTAGTGTTCATGACCATAACGAACACGACTATGAGGACTTGACAAGGTCAGGGAGAGTCTTGTGTGAGTGTGTATTGTCGTCTACGTAAACAGACTTTGAGTTCAAGGACATCGCGTCTACTCAGATCTAGGAGGCTAAGTGCATCTCACAAGGGAAGGTTCAAAGGGTCACACCTACCTATCCTATGCAGGACTCAACCGCAGAAATTTTGCCGAAATTTTGTGTGTTTTCGACCGATCTCCATTCATGTGGGGGATTGTTGGAAAATTTTAGTGAAAAATGTGTTTTCACTAATTTTGGACATAGATAATTATTAGTAAATATAATTATTAAGTGTAAGGCTTTGTAACAAGCCATTATATGTCCAAAAATGAAGTTAGTGTGAATGAGATATCGAGTCTCAAAGAAGTGTAGTTGGAATGGAGAAAATTAGTTAAATTGAGTAATAACAGCTAATTAATGTGTCTTTGACTGGCAATTAAATTGAGTGTTATTATTTGAAAAATAATGAGTCATTGATTAACTATTGATTGATTTTAGATTAATGAGTCATTGACTAACAATTTAATTGGCTGATTTGCAAGATTAATAAGTCATTGATTGACAATTAATTGGCTGATTATGATTGGGAAATTAATGAGGATTAACCAGCATTGATTGCACCATATGCATATGGATGTGTATAAATAGATGACAATCTCAACCATTCCAAAGACACCGTAAAAACACACAAGAGAGAATAACTCCATTAATAAGTTTTTCTGCAATCTTTTCGATCAGAAGCACTCAAGTTTCCGTGATTTTTCAGGCAAGTATAACGTTGTACCGTGGAAACAGACGGCGAATCTGTTTTAAGGGAAGCGTGTCCAACACGTGCCTCGTTCCATGACCTTTTACTGATTTATTTATTTATCATTCATAGTGTCTGTCTTCTGCCTCTACCCCATTATGTCTGTTATATTTTCCTGTTAATTATTTGTTAATTGTAATCTCATTTTGTTATAATAAAAAGTGTACATGTTTCCCTACATAAAGCACCAACGAAAGACACGATGCATGCCTAGGCACATGAAAGGAGATTCTGGAGAATATCATATGACGTTCTTTTACCTCATAGCTTGTTGTCGACTGAAAAGTTGTTGGTGGCCTTCAAAACTTTTGATAAGCTAACAATGGCACATATATTTCTCCCTCCTTGCTGCTACCTTTGTTATTTTTATCACGGATAGTCGCATGTCTACCAAGAATAGGTGCAATGAGAAAAAGATTTTATCTTAAAATATATCGATCGTGAGACGCTAAGTTATATCTATAGAAGCTTAGATTGATATTCCTCGCATGCTCGATTTGCATCTGATATGTTCTTCCTTTTACTCCAAATGTAGAGTGCCAATAGAAGGCCCAACGAATCAAACAATTTGTTATTTGATAAACTAACTTCAATAACTACCCGTTTCGTACCGTGGAGGCTGGAATGAAGAACTATAATAAAGGAAACATAATAAACAGCATATGCTCATTCAGTTTGAGTAATACATTAAGCTTTAATAGAAAGAAACATCCACGTTAAATGTATAATTTTAATACTCCTAACTTATACACATGTTTTATATATTAATTTATAAATCCGTATCAAATAACTCGAAATGGAGCAATCAATAACCTTTGTGACAACGGTAATGTATTAACTTTTAGAATGATATACAGTTATCTCATTATGTGGGAATCAGGGGAACAACAATACACCTCTTACCATCGTGAACCTGATAAGCTAGAGTTTGTAAGATTTCAGTAAGTTGGTCACATATGTTATTGACTCTAGTCATGTCAAAAGTTTCTTGTCTTCTTTATGCTTCACTTTAAGCTTTGCATTTTTGTTATAGGGATTCTGCAACTTCTCTTCCAGTGCATGAATCTGCTCGAATAGCTTTAGCAGTTTCCAATTTTGCATCCCTTGCAAAAAAAATTATTACAAAATATCAACCTACTTAAGAAAGATTATTAAGTTTCAAACATAACCGCATGCATCTTAATTAAGAAATATATTAATTAAGATAGCTATTAAATCAACTTCTCCTAGTTTATAGAATCCAAAAAGAAAAATACAGTTGTGGATGATTAGTTCCAAAATGTCAAGTCTCCGACCAACCCACGTAGAGATTCACTAGGCTTGTTCAGTTCCACATGATTATGGATATAGTTTCAGTACGTGCAGGTTCTACTTGTAATTAAGTTGTACATAATATAACTTGCTAATGCGTTCAAGATTCCACCGACACCACACGCACATCTCATATAGATTGAAGGTACAATTATTTGGGCCAAACAAACATAACTTCAAAATACCAGGGTGTCTACAGAAAGGAAAACTCCAGTAATATTCACCATAAATCAGCTATCGTCGATCTCCTTATATGTTTCTTTTATTGGCCAAAACATTATCAATTCAGAGGTTGTGACAATTAATAAGAAGGTAAATATAACTTGACATGTATATGGTACTGATTATCTTGTAAATCCAGTGTGATTTAGTGATTATATTATTAATCATATTGATTTAGTAATCATAATATTAACACACT
>BQNB010048390.1:0-18961 GCA_026074375.1 Tanacetum coccineum | reverse complement strand
CTAATGTACAACCATACCATATCGACTCATACGTTGAACCCCTAATGTACAACCATACCATATCGACTCATACGTTGAACCCCTATTGTACAAGCATACCATATCGACTCATACGTTGAACCCCTAATGTACAAGCATACCATATCGACTCATACGTTGAACCCCTAATGTACAACCTTAACATATAGACTCATACGTTGAACCCCTAATGTACAATCATAACATATCGACTCATACGTTGAACCTCTAATGTACAACCCTAACATATCGACTCATACGTTGAACCTCTAATGTACAACCCTAACATATCGACTCATACGTTGAACCTCTAATGTACAACCCTAACATATCGACTCATACGTTGAACCTCTAATGTACAACCATAACATATCGACCGGAACGAACCGAGAAACCGACCGGAACGAACCGACCGAAACGAACCGATTATATATTTTATAAAAAATAATTGTAAATAATAATTATATATTTTATAAAAAATAATTTTAAATAATAATTATATACGAACCGACCGGAACGAACCGAGAAACCGGACCGACTCGGCCGAAACGAACCGATTATATATTTTATAAAAAATAATTGTAAATAATAATTATATACGAACCGACCGGAACGAACCGAGAAACCGGACCGACTCGGCCGAAACGAACCGATTATATATTTTATAAAAAATAATTGTAAATAATAATTATATATTTTATAAAAAATAATTTTAAATAATAATTATATACGAACCGACCGGAACGAACCGAGAAACCGGACCGACTCGGCCGAAACGAACCGATTATATATTTTATAAAAAATAATTGTAAATAATAATTATATATTTTATAAAAAATAATTTTAAATAATAATTATATACGAACCGACCGGAACGAACCGAGAAACCGGACCGACCCCTAATTAATAATTATTATACGAACCGACCGGAACGAACCGAGGAAACGGACCGACCGGCGAAAGAAACCGATTATATATTTTATACAAAAAATAAATTGTAAATAATAATTATATAATTTTATAAAAAATATTCTTAATAAAAAACTTTATTCAAATTATAGTTTTGATAGATTTATAAACTTTATAATTTGTTAATAACATTTTCCCGGAAAACTTTTGGTAAAAATTATAATTTTTAAATTAAACGTTTTCCAGGGTGGACATGTCGCCCGGGAAAATGTTTAGCAAAAATTATAATTTTGATAAACCTTTTCCCGGGCGACATGTCGCCCGGGAAAACGTTTTATATTTGCTAAAAAGGCCCTCCAAATTTTTTGTTATGGCGCCATTTTGCGCTAAATGACAAAAGTTCTAGTTTTTCCGGGCGACATGTTCGCCCGGGGAATGTCGCCCGGGATTTAATCTAGGTACCAAACACAGATCTGAGTTATACAGATGTTTGATTTTCTTTTTTGTTAAACACGTATGGTTTTTTTAATTTTGTTTAATTATAATAAGGATTGGTTAAAGAAGTTTAATAAGTTATTATAATAAGTTGTTAATTATAAATTGTGTTAATTTTTTTTAGCCGCGGACAGCCGAAGAACGAACCGAGAGCCGAGAACGAGCCAAGGGCAAGAACGAGCCAAGTCGACAGCCGAAGGTATGTTGTAACTTTTTTTTATCCTTTTGGTATCCTCGGGCACATGTCGTCAGAGAATGTTTATAGTTATCAGTTTGTGTAAAATGCAAATCCAAACACTCCTTGACACTCTAAAATGCAAATCCAAACACTCCTTGACACTCTAAAATGCAAATCCAAACACTCCTTGATATGTAAAACGCAAATCCAAACACTACATGACACTGTAAAACGCACATCCAAACACTCCTTATGCTGCCAAAATGATGAGAATAAGTTGCATAAGTTGTTTAAGAACAGCTTATGTTGGTAAGCTGTTGTTAAACAGCTTATCAGCATAAGTTATTCTTAAACAGCTTATCAGAATAAGCTCTTTAAGAACAGCTTTTGCTAGTAAGCTGTAAACAGCTTATTAGAATAAGCTGTTTTTAAACAGCTTATCAGAATAAGCCGTTTAAAAACAACTTATTTGATATAAATGTTTGTTTTTTATTTGATATAAATGGATATGCGTTTGGTATTTATTTTATTGAACCCTTTAGGAATGTTTTAGGATTTTAGTGATTAATTTTGGAAAATCCCCGTCTGATTTTAATCATCCTATAGAAAACCCGTCCAAAATTAATTTATTAGAAATTAATTTCGGAAAGTCCCCTGTTTGGGACTGCTTTTTGAATGTTTTGTCTCAATTAGGATATGAATGCGTATAATTGGTTTACTATTTGAGATGATTTCGACAGTGTTTCTCCTTTACTCCTACGAATATGTCTTTAAACACATATTTGGGGAGTTGATGGGAAATGATGCCGAAATTTTCTCAAATAGTAAATCGGTTATAGGCATTCATATATGAGATGAATCATTCAAAGAGTGAGTTAGGATTGCCTTTTATAGTTGCACTAGGTTAACAAAACATCTCGTATCCCTCGTTTGAATGTGTTTAATTAAGTTGCATATAATAACTAATTGTATCGTTAAAACGCAGTTATGGTAATTGATAAGAGTTGAACAAGTTTAGGGAAACATGAAAAAGCATTTTATACCGGTCTTAAGAAATTCGTCGATGATTGCAAGCGGTTAGTGGATAGTGCCGGGAATATAAGATGTCCATGCAAGTCTTGTTCGCTAGTATGTGGGTATGCCATCAACACCTTTCAGACACATTTTGAAGTATGGGTATGACCCAAGTTATTAAAACATGGAATCAACCACGGGTGAACCGGAAATCTTCCTTCCGCCACCAACCAGTAAGGATAAACACAATACAAACCTCAGATGAGGACATTACAGCGAGCCTTAATTGATCTTATCTATATTCCTCTGAATAATGAAACAAAATGAGCCAACCTCAAGGAGATATTTGGTGAGACAAGTAACGACCCGCCAAGCAAAAACTAACGAGTTTGAAAAGTTATATGCCAGTGCCAACGAGGACTGTACCCCGTTGTGACCATAGTGACCATCCCTTAGACTTTATGGCAAAGTTTACCTATTTTAAAGTTAAAGAAAATTGACGGATTCTATAATCAATGAAATTCTAGAGTTTTTTTTCAAAATGTATTATTCCCAAAACGCGCAAAAGGATACAAGCTCCCACCATCAAACTATGCAATAAAGAAGACATTAAAACAATCGGGTTAAGGGTATGAGTCGATACAAAGCTTGTGTAAACGATTGCATCTTGTTTCGGGCGAACTCTAACAAAGATGATTGCATTTCGTTCGGTGTGTACCACTAGTAGATGGATAAGACAGTATCACACCGGGAAGAATGATTCCTCAGAATGTGTTGCGTTACATCCCGATACATGACTAGACTACAACGATGTACAAGTCTAGATCACGACTGCAAAGGAAATGAATTGGCAATGCTACATGGAAAAGTCTACGGAATCCCGTAAGAATGCAACTCCCGTTGATTGTAGAGCATGGAATACTTTTGACAACCAATATTTGGATTTTGCTGCATAGAACAGAGAAATGTTCGATTATGGTTGGCTGCTGATGGTTCAAATCCGATCGGCACCTTAGTCAGAAATCTTCCACATGTGGCCTGGCCGGTGATACTGACAACATACAATCTGCCTCCGTGGTTATGTATGAAAGAGAGTTCTTTTATGCTGACGTTGTTAATTCCTGGCCCTAAATCCCCGGGCAAGGACATTGATGTGTACTTGAGGCCGTTGATTGATGACCTAAAGGTTTTATGGGCAAAGCCAGGTGTCGAGACTATAGACGTTGCTACAGGCCTTAAGTTCAATATGAGAGCGATGGTTCTATGGACCATCAATGATTTTCCTGCTCGAAGTAGTTTGTCTGGGTGGAGTGGGCAAGGTTACAAGGCATGCCCTACATGTAATGAAGACACTCCATCTGTGCGTGTGTTAGGCAAAACAGCTTATGTTGGCCACAGAAGATTCTTAAAGAAGCCTCACAAATGGAGGAGGTCACTTGAATTCAATGGTGAAACCGAAAACAGAGATCCTCCTAGAGAATTTAGCCGGGATGCAATCATGACTCAACTTGCTAGATTGCCCACGCGTGTGAAGGGTAAACATCCCAGGTTCGGGTTAGCAGATAAAACGCAACTTTCATGTCGAGCTGACTGATATAACGATCCTATTTTTTTACGAGTTAGTATTGGTCTTTCATACACTAAAACTACCAGTTAGATGTCATGCATATCGAAAAGAAAGGTGTAGGAGAGTAATTGAACACTATGTTAAATGAATGACAAATCTTAAAGACAGTAAGAAACCGCCAAGGCAAAAGACAAGATTTTGAAAAGCCTGCATTTCGAAGTGGCTTGTGTCTCGGCCCAAAACAAAAACGGGGAAGTGCTCGAATAGCCAATCAGGCTGCGTATTCCTTTCACACCAGCGGACAGAAAAAAAGTATTGTCATTTCACAAAGCGTAAAACTACCATATGGGTTCGGATCCAACTTCAATCACAAAGTCACCGATAATGATACAATATAACATGCCCTGAAGTCTCGTGCTGTCAATAATGTGGCAACATTTACTTTCCTTACGGACTTCAGCAATACTTGCCCCCAGACGTTTGCATAAACCACTAATCGAGCTATGTTTATTCTTTAAGCAAATTTGCTCTCAAACTTTGATGGTGGATGACATGTTGAAAGCTCAGAGCAAGGTGATCGATATTTTATGCAATCTCGAGCTCATATATCCTCCTGCTTTCTTTGACATTATGATTCACTTGGTTATCCATTTACTCAGAGGCTATTTTCGGCTGTGCCTATTCGCCCCCGAGGTGGATGTATCCATTTGAAAGATTCATGAAGAAGCTAAAAAATTATATACGAAATAAAGCTAAGCCAAAAGGTTCGATTGCAGAGGGTTATGTTGCAGAAGAAGCATTGGCTTTCAGTTCTCATTATTTTTTGGATGTACCACGAAATTTAATCGTCCTGACCGTAGTATGGATTGCCCTCCTCCAACGTGTCAGTTTCAGGTGTTCAAATTATTATGTAAATCGATTGGTTTACGATCGGTTATTGATCACCAAGAATTGAAAAAAGTGATATGGTATGTACTTCACAACAGTCCTGAAATCGACACGTATCTGGCCGAGTTAAGAAGTAGTACGTTTTTATTTTGAAACTTCTTTTTTCTAACTTATCTTTTTGACGACTTATTCTAACACCATGAACATTTTTCAGTGAATTTCCTAACAAAGACATGAAAGAAGAATTCCCCGGCTGGTTTGGGAAGCAGGTAAACTTAGACTTATTGTGTGTATTTAACTATAAAAATAACGACATCATATTTTGTGTTCCTCTATCTTATCCTATCTTCTTCATAGATCCGTCAAACGCACGAGACAATGCCCAGGTGTTAACGAAAGCAGCGAGTTATTCTCTTTGGCATTGACCACACAGACTCCAATCTCAGTCACTCTTGCGTATGACAACGGTGTGAGGTTTGGACCGTGCGACAGGCCGCGTGAACGCGCCCAACTCAAAACAGCGGCATTGTTTCGCACTGGATCCGACAGAGAAAGTAATTACTCAGCTGACAATCCTCGAGTTTTCATATTTGTCGTTTAAAACTGTGTTGTTCCGAGTTAAGTGGTTCGACACTAGCAACAAAGGACGTATCCAAAATTTTGTCATTAGAAACACATGACACAAATCTTGACAAAAGATGAGGCGTTTAAAAATGATCAATACATTCTCGCAACACAAGTCAAACAATGCTTCTACCTTGAAGATATGGCCAGACGACCACTCGGTTGGAAGGTCGTCGAACATGTGAGTCATAAAAAGTTTTTGAACGGGGGTGTCATTGTGGTAGAGGAGGACCCTAATGTTATACATGTCGACAACCCTAATGTTATTATCCTTTTATGTTTATTTCATTATCGTGTTCATCTATTTAGTTATGTATATTTATCTAAATTTGTTTATTTATTTATATCATATAAATAAATAAACAATTTTAGATAAATATATAAATTATATCTCTAACTCTGTCTTTGTTGTATATGATTGCAGACCCAGTTTGACTTGCGTCCCCACATGGAATCCAACCGCTGGCTACAAATCTATGCGGGCATCCAGCGGCACCTGCAAAAGATCTACAATGGCAAAAAGGCTGCTCTCAAAGAAAGATATTAGGTTCCTGAAGAGGACGGGACTTATGACTTGGAGCGCCTCAGACGCGGACGTCCCTCATACATTTCTGAGGTAGATTAGGATGCGCAGCTTGCATTTTGGAATGATCCCAAGAACCTTGCCCGGGCTGCCAAAAATAAATAAAACCGGGCAAAGAGCAAGGTCGTATGCTGTCAGGGATCCCGGTCTATTGCCACCCTCCGAGATATGCATGTAATAAACATTATATATATATATATATATCTATAACATATATATGGGGCTAACTATGACTGGATTAATATGAATTAGTGACATGGCGCCAATATATATAATTATATATAAATATATATATATATTTAGTATATATATATATAACGATTTGGTGTGTTGTGATTTGTCCAATTTTTATAATTTGTTTCATCTATATACGTGTGTATGTGCAGATGGAACCTCAGCTACTAACGAGTACCCGTCGCTAATCCACACCTTCTTCCTTGTCACAATACTGATGGTGGAGTTATTCTTGACCTCCGAGGACAAAGCTCTTTTATGTAAGTTTTGTTCCAAAACACGCAATTTACTGATTTGTCGAGAAATATGTATGACCTCCGACTAATATATTAACTATCTTGTATTTTTGTGACCTACATAGGAATGATATACTGAGGCTACAGGTCTAGTCCTCCAACACCCCACGGGTGTGCCCTATACTGAGGTATGAGATCATGGCCATAGTGTTCGCGGAGTGCAAGCAGGCGGGGGCACAATTCCCGTGTTGGAGACGGGTTTTGCCAGGACAGGGCACGGTCATTCCTCCCCCATCTCAAAGCACGCACTCCACCGATATCGCTAGGCTCAAAAAGAGGGAGAAGCAGCTCACGAAACAAGTGAACATGTTCATGAGGTTATTTAGGAGTGACGACAAGTTTTCTCAGATCTTATATCAATTGAGTCACAACCTGAGTACGGTGGTGGCAGCGGGAGTGGCGGGGGTGCGGTGGATGATGAGCCAGGAGATGATGAGGACGGCGGCGAGGTCACTACATGACCTCTTAAATTATGATAGCTCGAACGATAGTATGATGTAACTAACATAGACTTGTATATGATGTTAGTTAATCAAAGCGATTAGTGCTTATACGACATATGTTAATTTAGGTTGCATTCGATCATTTATGTGACGCTTTATCTGTGACATTTTGATTATTAGTAACTCAAGGTGAGTTCATCGCCCCACGTTTTACATGATTTTGTTTTACAAGTTTTTGGGGTGAGAAACATTCATTGTTTTACAATTGGACACAAGTGGATACTTTTACTTTATGATTACGTGTTGCCTAAGTAGCGATAACCCTAGTTGAGCCCATTATCATGAACTGTCAATTACTGGATTGTGAGCGCGAATGTTATGAATAGATCTATTGGGATTGACATCCCCATACAGGTGATTAGATATCACTAGACAAATGAACGTATACCATGTCGAACATAGGACGTTGCAGGTTAGAACATCAACATGGGCAATGTAGGCAATTTATATTGTATTCACTTATGTCGAGCTTCAGTGTCATGAGCTTAGGGCAACGTAATTACATTTATATGATGTCTGCATTTGTTGCATTATCATACACTTGGGAAATCTTGTGGACCTACATTATACGCTTTATCAAACCTATGAATTCACTAACATTATTGTTGATATTTTAAAGCAATATTTTTCAGGAGGTCAATAAGCACGAGGTGCAAGGGATACATTAGTGGTTTTGATTTGGATATCATGCATTAAAGATTTTGTCGCATTACATTTTGCATAACTGTTATGGGCTAGAAATCTTTGTATTTTGAACAAGTGAACACGTGAAGCTTTGAACTTATGTAACAAATACTTTGTCAAATCCAATGTATCGGTTTTAAATGACTTTTTGGTCGTTCTATATATATCTTGTGTTATTGATCATTGAAGTAACACGCCCCGGACCCTTATTCCGATGCGACCCAATTTGGGGGTGTTACAAGTAGTATCTAAAGACTTAGATTGTGTCAACTTCTCAGAAAACCTAGTCTTAAGAACTACATAAGTCGTGTCTGAAGATTTTGGTGTTCTAGAATTAGTGGATAAGGCTCTACGAACATTCGAATGCACATTCAATTTATATTTTGCAAGACATTTATCATAACATGGAATAAGCACATTTTGCATACAAGAAACACATAACAGAGTTTTCGATTTAGCAGCATTTACAACGTTAACATCATTTACATTCTCTTTGTTTGAGATAACATTTGCAGATGTATTATCTGTTTGCTTATTTTTCCTAACATAAACTGCTACTTTCTTTGCTGAATTCTTAGAGTTAGCTAAGACACTGTTCTTGACATGTGAATCTCTATTCATTGGTCTTCTAACACTAGATGCAGCATTCATTCCTGTAGAAGATAAATCACTCTTAGCTTCGTTTGTTTGTGATTCTTGTGTTGTGACAACTCTGTACATTCCAGGTACTATGACATTTTTGTTTGAATTTGCCCCTCTTTGTTTGTCAGGTGAAGTCTGTAAAGTGACTGGTTTTGACACTACATGTTTTTCTTTTGTCTTTGAAACAACCGTTTTCTTTTGAAAAACTTGTTTGTTTAGCGGTGTGACACAAAGAAGATTTTGAGAAACATTTGTCATGTCAAACTTAGTATTTACAGACTTACCTTTTTCAACAGTTTCCAATCTAGTTTTTAACTCAGATATGGTACTTAAAAGATTCTGATTCTCAGCACGAATAGCACCATATGCATATGTTTTCTCAGAGACATGAGCAATTAATTCATCCATTTCTTTTTGAGATTGAGACCGTGTCTTTTTGATTGAATCGAAAAGCTTTTGATATTCTATTTTTACATTGTCTCGTTCTTTCATCAAAGATTGCACTGTAAAATCCAAAGACACGTTCTCATTCTCAAGTTTCTCCATCTTTGAAATCCAAGAGTAATCAAGAGGATTTGTGTTTTTATTCTCTGCCTACTACAGGTTGGCCTATTGCTGAACACCCGTTTTATAATTGAAAGTTTTGCAATCGTGTTTGATGGTTTGGCTCCTTCCATATTCCATTATTCAACGCCATGGCTTGACATACACCCATGGTAATTCTTTGTTCCATTCGTAGATCCAAGGTCTTTGTAATTCTTCATAGGTTTTAACCCCATATTCCTTGTAAAGTAAGTCCGGATCTACTTTTAAGAAGGTAATTAAATTCATTAAATGCCAAGCAGAGAGGTGTCTCATAGTCAAAAACATTAGTTTCTATCTTAAAAATTTTGGCGGTTTCTTCCTTATCACTCAAGTATTCTTCAAGATCAGAAGATTTTCATCAGATACCTCATTCTTCACCACCCATTTTACAGTAATCCACAAAGCTCATTTGTGAATATTCCATCATTTTATAGTTTACAAAACTTTGTAGCCAACATCCTTCGAATCTTTGATTAGTGGTCCCATTTTATCATGAAGTGTTATTTCTCTCGATGCGATGAAGGCGGGTAGTTATTTTCCAAAAAATTAGAAAGTTAAGTCGACCCAACAATATGATTGATTTATTGATTCATCAAACATTCTCCGTGCACTATCCAACCAAGGAGATTGGAAAAACAACAACTCTTAGTTTATCATGATCTCCCCAACCATTCAGTAAATGCAACATCAGATGGATCATATCCCATATCATCATCAGCTTCATGCGACACTCGTTGCTTCAAATCATCATCCTTGTTTGAGTCACATAGAATGTTAGCAACTTCAATTTCATATGTGAATAAATCATCATCCATTCCGCTTAATCGATTGAATTCATTGTTAAAAACTTCAAGTGATGTATCGCAAGTGAGCGAAACATCTTTGTCGTTAAGATCCTCAAGTTTCTCAAACTCTTTTTTGATTACCTTTGTCATTCTTAACTAAAAAATGACCAGAAAATTATCAGTAGAACTAGCGGGAAAAAGGTGTTAAAAAATTTGATCTTTAAGTTCGAGAGTGGAAAAGAACTTTATCAAATGACCGATACGCAGTATTCAATAAAAGTGAATACGCCGTATTAATCAGTTGAATGAATACGCTGTATTGGACAAAAAGTTGGATACGCCGTATCCGATAGAATTGGATACGCCGTATCGAGTTATCGACCAGAACAGTGTATTAGGAAAACAATTAAATTAAACACACAAATATACAAGAAAACAATTAAACTAACAAATATACAAAAATATACAGAATTTACAAGAATATACACTAATCTAATTTACACTACTCCTAAGGGTTAGATCTAATATTCAAAAACAAAATATAAAATAAAAATCAAGATTAATTTTCACTCCCCGGCAACGGCGCCAAAAACTTGATGTATCGTTGTGTGGTGTATGTTTTTATGATTTAAGTTTTAAATTTATATTTTGCCGACTTAACCAAAAATAACACTTTAACGGGCAGTGTACCCGGTCGGTGGTAGATTCGTGGTAAGTAGGGTGCTGAACACTTGAAGCGAGGTTAAATCTCTTAATTTATTAATATTTTGGTTATCTAATCTAAGTTAATTCTAATCTAAGTCAAACATATGCTAATCCTATGTTAGTTCTAATTCTAATTCTAACAGGTAAAATGATGGTTTTTAGCCTGAGAGACTAACACGGGTTTGGTTGGCGACTACAATCAATTCAAGAGAAGATAAAGACGCGGTCAAAGCCTTTGATAGAAACTGTGCTTTCCTTTCATTAATTGATTAAAAAGTTGGTTTTGTTTATTCAGTGCAATGATTACTTATTCTCTAGGTGGGTATTCATTCTAGAACTTTGGCGGGACTTCATCGCTAAGACCTAGACACTATTAATCTCTGTCACAATAATAGCATTCGCATAAAAGCATCCTTATTTGTATGTTATAATCTTTCTTAGGGATGTAAGCAATGGTGATTTGTTAAACCCTAGCTCATACATAGGACGTTACCCACTTACTGCTTAACGGCGATTTATACACTAGTAGTCCACTTGTCCAACTATCCAATGGAATCAGAAAGCTATTTGTTGAATTATCTAGGTCCACCTGCTAGTCAACTTTTTCACTAAACTAAAGGCAATATCTGATATCTAGTTAAGCCAGAAGCGTATCCAAGCACGAATTTAGCAGGACAATATTTATGATCTTATGATTCTAGATGTATACATCACTCTATGGAGTGCTATCCCGACATCTATATTACTTGGTCCGTATCACTAGATCTAGTTGAATGATAGGTCGCATATTAAAGCACATAAACAAGTATAAATTGATAAACATATAAAGCATACGACGATATATTAAAGCAATCGAGTTTAAACAAAACTAAACTTTCAGATCTTCATATAATTGCTAAACCCAAAAGGTATTAGCCTTCAAACATCATAAATAATTTCAAGAGTAATGGCTTAGCCCAATCGTAAAACTAACCGAGTTAACGAATGATACCAAAAACTAAATGATTACAAAAGTATAAGAAATTACACGTTGTATCCTATGAATTAGAATGCGTTGCGAGACCTCTTCTGCTCTTTTTCTCCTCTGAAAATCGACTTTTGTGGTTTAGGTATCGAGAATATAATTTAGCACACTTAAAACTCGTTTTTGAGTTTTCTAATCATAGGGTCTGGAGTCGGTGTCGATACGGCGTATCCAATGTATTGGATACGGCGTATTGGGTGTTTCTTGGAGTAGGGACCGCGTTTGATATCTTCCAGAATATTTTATTCCTATATAGCTTGAATACGACGTATTGCCTTTCTTAGATATGGTGTATTGGAGTTGTGTCCTTTGTAGTCTTTGGTGAGTGTAGGCACATATACGCTGTATCTTCCTTGATGGATACGGCGTATTGGTTGTCAGAAAAGTAATCTTCAAAATATCTTCATTTAAGCTCCAAAATGCGTGCCTTTTAGTCAAGTTTCACCAAGTACTCCATAATTACTGCAATTCTCAAATATGAATGATTAAGTAACAATTCTTTGCAATAATTATACAAAATGGGTTAATTACATGTGATAAATGATGCTATAAAATATACGTTATTTGATGTCATCAACTTGATAGTTTACTTTGGCATCTTTTGCTTCTCAGCTTGTTTCTTCTTAATCTTGAGAATCTCTAAAGCACTTTTCTCAGATTCTTGTTCAAGGTTAGTTGTTAAAGTCTGGATCTTGCTTGACTCGGGAGCTGGCTTCACAGAGTATTTCTGAATAAGGTATGTAGTGTGTCTCTATAGAACCTTTTGAAGATCATCATCGATTTTAGATCCAAGATATTATTCAACAACGGTTGGAACTTGTGACTTAAGAGTAGCAAGAGCTCTAGCAGAGTGATCTATTTTCTTAAGCTCGAACATATCCTTTTCCAATTTTGCAACTCTTAGCTGAACAGCAGTGAGTGCATCGGATTCAGGGACAACAATGGTGATGATTAGAGCATCCGTTTAGATTAGCGGTGAAGGGATTGGTACTGTTGATTGTTGTAGAGGTGCAGGTGGAATGGTAGTGACAGATTGAGGAGGTAAAATTATTACAGGTGCTGCTGAAGGAGTTTCTTGTACTGATGTGAGGATTGAGGGCTCATAAATCACAGATATAAGTACTTTAAGCACGGATGGAGACAGGATATGTGGAACTTCATATTGAATCTTAATATCCAATAACGAGCTAATCTCTGCATCTGTAGTATCCTTAATAGTACCAATTAAAGAAGTATAGAAGAGAGTTTAAGAAATTGATCACCAAAACCTAAAGATATAGATAAGCTGGAACTTGTTGGAGGAAGTTCAGCTTTCTTGGAATCATCCTTGGTTTCTTCAGTCTTTTCAGCATCTGCCTTGGCGGCATTTTCAGGGGGGTAAATTTATTCTTCTTCATTATCATTTCCAGATTCTTCAACTTCAGCATTGGTCATCTCTTCATCCTCATCGTTATTTACTTGTTCTTTACCTTATAAGACCTCATCATCAGTATCTTCATCATCAGTCATTTCAAGATTGATACTTTCTTCATCATCAGTATCATCTTTCTTCTCACCGTCTTCCTCAGAATCAATCCAATCAATTTCTTCTTCCTCACGTAGTTCTTTTTTTGAGTATTCACTCTTTTGTTCAGATCCCTACTCAAGAATAGCCTTTTTTTTCAGTTGAAACCTTTTCCTCATCAGGAACCCCTGGTTTAGTACTAGTTCATTCACTTGAGGTAGCAAAGACGATTATGGACTCATCGGGAACCCCTGGAATAATACCAGTTCCTTTACTTGAGCCTCCAGTTCCTGGTTGTCTTCTGCTGGGTTTCTTGCTTTCTTTGAGAGCTTGCATTGTGTCAGCGGTAAGTTGTTCTTTAGGAGTTAAAGATGGAATACCCTTGAGCTTAAGCTTCGAAGCGGTTGGTTTTGACTTTGGAGCACTTGGAGTGTCTTGAATGACTACACTTCTAGTACTTTTACTACCAGTCTTTTTCTTAGCAGGTTCAGGTTCAGGTACAGATACAGTCACAATCCTTACATGAGTAACATGGACTTGCCTTGCTGCTTCCTCTTCTTCAGCTTCAATTATGTTGCTAGATTTACCTAACTCCAAAGCAACGTCTGGATCAGGAATAATGTTATCATTAACAAAAACTATGACTTTCTTCTTACCCTACTCTTCTAATGTTCAGGTACAGATACAGTCACAATCCTTACATGAGTAGCATAGACTTGCCTTGCTGCTTCCTCTTCTTCAGCTTCAATTATGTTGCTAGATTTACCTAACTCCAAAGCAACGTCTGGATCAGGAATAATGTTATCATTAACGAAAACTGTGACTTTCTTCTTCACCACTCTTCTACTAGCCGTCCTTTTCTTAGTTGGTTCAGGCTTAGACTCTTCAGATACATCAACAGTTTCCTAAGTGACATCAACAGTCTTCTTTCCTTGTAAACATTTGCCTCTACTCTTCTTGGGGGGGAATATCACCAGTGGAATACTTGATGAACATCTGGTAAGACTCTGACTGCTTGATTGCATTATTCAGCATCACATCAGGAATAACAAGTCCATATTCCTGATAGTCTTCTCTATTTTGACAAAATTGAAGTTTGGTAACAATACCATCATCATTGATTTTATATGATTGTGTTGAAATTTGAGGTTGGAGAGATGACTTTGTGTTGTTGAGGAAATGATTGATGATAAAACTTTAGTGAATCGTTGGGAATGACATTGTTTTTCGTCTTGACTTCTTCTACTTCTTGTGATTCAATCTGGAAAGCAAAGTCTTCCCAATCAACTCAGGTAGCGACCATTTTTCTCTATCGAAACATGCCCCATGGTATGTCAATTATGGATTTTCTCAGTTTGTCATTGCTTGTTGTCTTTCTAGAGAGACACTTACTTGTTGATTATTGCTGACAGAGTTCTCCTGGTGATGAATGTGATCTACAAACATATTCGGTTCTGCTGTGCTTGTATAGTAGACCTTTGGAGCAAGTTCAGTGGAGGAGGTGAGGGTTTCGATCATATCTTGTATGGTGTAAATTCTTCACCTTTCCACTCATTGGACATATATATCCAGAATCTTTCGAAAGACTTCAGCATAGACATGCCTTCTTGTGGCCAACGGGATTTTTATAAGATTCAGATTCTTTAACATTCTTGATTGTGTACCAAAACCTCTCTTTACTGCATAAGATTTCAGAGACATATGCAGAGATATGTGAATGCATCTGAAGCACGTTTGGGGAAAAAAATTCTTGATTATGTCAATAACCACTTGAAATGTCACATCATTTTGTTGCACAGTGGTTTCCAGTCAGACGTTGGTAGAGCTTATCCTAACTCTTTTTGTAGATGGAACCCATTTCTCATCACGAGCAACAACTTGTTGAGTTTCTTATGGATTCATGATTCTGCTTAAGAATTAACCAATACAGTTTATATACACAACAAATATATTTTAGTGATTAATTTGGTTATCCTTGATGATACGATTGATTTAGAGATAAGCTATGATTAGGTTTCATGCAAACATGACCAAATTCCTACACTCTATGAATAAGTCAACTAAGGTCAATAGTCAAAAGTCAACTGATGAAGCCAACAAGACAATTCCAAGAGAATTTAGGACAAACATCCAATCAAAGGGAAAATAATGTACATTCAAGCATAGCAAGTTATGAAATATGACACCATAAGCAAGTAATTACACAAATTTTAAAAAAATTAGGCAGAGTTTACTTTTATATTTTGACATATTTCGCTTGGAATGTAACCTGTCATATTTCGCTTGTGATATATCATACATGTTTTGCTCAGAGTAAGTGAAACATGTTTCGCTCACAATAAGTGAAACATGTTTCGCTCAGAATAAGTGAAACATGTTTCGCTCAAAATAAGTGAAACATGTTTCACAGTGAAACATGTTTCACTTAATTCAAGCCTAACATGTTTTGCTTCCTTCAAACCAAACATGTTTCGCTAGAAATATACTTAACATATTTCGCCTGCTTAACAAACTTCTTAACTAAGGTTTTACCAATCAAAAACTTATAAGAATTTTTAACATGCATCACAAATCAATCAAGAACATCACAGAAACCATTTCCACAAGATTAACACAACTTTGCAATAATCACAAGATTTAAACCACACTTTAGGCTTGATAAAGGAAATTCGAGCACACATAGGAGAGAAACACATGGCAAACATGATAAGGACCATTTATATAATAGATAATATGCACTTAGGGGCCTGAAACAGTTAACCAACACATGAAGCACATCTCACAAAGATTCAAAATACCACTTATTGAGTTTAACGAGCCTAGGAAGCTACAATACTAAGCAAGAGAGATCCTAAGGGCCAAAACCTATTTCCAAAGGCATAAGAATCCTATGATGCTGCTTATACACATAAACCCACAACTAAACACATTGATTACACATGTTTCGCTTTATTCATCCTTTAAAAATCATCATATCTCACAAATGCTTGAGTTATATCAAAAACTATTATAACTACATCTTAATCGCACCCTATTGATCAAAACCCCTTAACTATTTAAACGAAAACTACAACTTTTTTCTTATGAACCCTAAATTGATTTTTAAGAGATTTCGAGTGAATGGAATTTTAATCTAATTCTTTTTACCAAAGACATGTTAAAGAGTTAATGAACCTATCTGAGTGTACCTTTAGTCTTGAAACGAGTTTTGAGTTTTCAAGTTTTAATCGAGCGAAATGTTACACGAGAGAGTTTGGGGTTGTTTGGATTTGTGAATTAGTGTTGTGTGTGCGAAATGTGTTTCAAACTAGGATATAACCGGCCAAGTTTCAAACATTGGCAAGAATAGTCCTTGTGCTTTCTATCCTTTTCTATTTCCAATTTAAACTTGTTACTAGGTCTAAGTAAGTTATAGAAATAGCACATTAAGACCCTTAAAATTATAACTAAGGTTCTAAGTCCACACTTTTGCCATTTAGCCCTGAAGGTTAAAATCAATAACATCTTAAGCCCAATTGAGTTACAAGTACATTAATTCCCCTTTAATTCCGTTATTGAAAAACACTTTTTCCCTTTTATTTTGAGATGACATTTTAAAAGATCCTTTTTGAATGAATTTGACTATTTCTCCCCCTTAAATAATATCTCATTTTCTATTTAAAGAGCTGTAGACATTGTTTGAGTGATAGAAAATTCTTTGAAATTCTTTTTAGATGAGCAACTGATATGTTTAATTATTTTTCAAAAAAAACAACACTGATAAAAACAAGATTTCTCTCATTTTACATAAATAAATGCACTGACACGTACACTTATTTGATATAGAAAGCACGGGTTGTGTTGCAAATTAAACACAAGCCTTTGAATGAATATGAAGTAATTCATTCCTTTGAAAAAATAATTTCCCGTTGTGAGGTCAAGTTTTCTTTTTGACGAAATACTTGCCTTTAAACTGAAGACCGGGTTGCTATCTAAAATAATAGCAAGCCATCTGACATGTTTTGAAAACTATTTGAACTTCTGCTCGAACTTCATTTACAGTCTCGTATCATTATTAAATGACATTTCTAAGGCCGTAAATGTTATCGATTTTCAGAAGACATGTCAAGAACAGCATATTTTTATATTTTTTGATTTTTTAATTTTGTATTTTCTTTTTATGATTTTATATTTTTATATTTTCTTTTTGAAAAGTTTATACAAAATAAAAAATCTTTTTGAGTTTTTTTGATTTTCTTATATACATATGATACAGAGGATATGTGAAGAGTTTACCACCATTACTCTTCCTCTTCTTCTGCCAATTTTTGCAACGTCTCAAGGGACATACTTCTCATACCAAGCTTATGGATGAGAAAGTCAAGTCGTTCTCGTGCTAAAGGCTTAGTGAAAATGTCTACTAACTGATACTCTGTTATGACAAAATACAGCTCAACCACCCCGTTCTCCACTTGCTCCTTGATAAAGTGATGTCTGATGTCTATATGCTTGGATCAGGAGTGTTGGACGTTGTTGCAACATAAAGCAATGGAACTTTTATTATCGCAGTACAGAGGTATCTTGTTGAACACAAGGCCATAGTCAGTTAATTATAATCGCATCCAAAGTATTGAGCACAACATCCTGGCAAGGCAATGTATTAAGCTTTTGTACTGGATATGGCGGTGCTCTTTTGTTTCTTTGACGATTAGCTCACCAACCTATCACCTAACAGCTGCATACTTCCAAACGTACTTTTTCTGGTATCTTGGCAACCCGCATGGTCAGCCTCTACAAAAGCTGTTATAGCAATGCAAGAATCCTTTGAATACCACAAACCCATATTAATGGTTTCTCTTAGGTATGGAAAGATTCGCTTAACCGCATGTAAGTGCTTTTCGGTAGGCTTTGCCTGATACCTGGCACACATGCACACAACAAATACAAGGTCAGGTCTACTGGATGTGAGATACATAAGGGTGCCAATCATTCTACGATAACGTGTAGGATCAACGGCTTTCCCTTGTGGATCTTCATCCAGTTTAGATTTATCCACCATTAGAGTATCCACTGGTTCACATGTTTTCATACCATATTTTTTAAGAGATTCTAGAGCATATATGGATTGGTTTAAAAAGATGCCTCTAGGACTCTGAGAAATTTGTAGTCTTAAGAAAAATGATAGTTTGCCCATCATCGACATCTTGAATTTTGAACACATGATTTTAGAAAATGGTTCACAAAGATCAGGTTTAGTGGAGACAAAAATAATATCATCGACATAAATTTATACCAGTAATATGCCCTTGCCTTCTCTTTTGACGAACAATGTTGGATCGACAGTTCCTTTGGTGAACTTTTGGGAGAGTAAAAATGATGAGAGTAAATCATACCAAGACCGTGGTGCTTGTTTCAAACTGTAAAGGGCTTTCTTAAGCTTGTACACATGGTTGGGATTCTCTGGATCTACAAACCCGTCCGGTTGACTAATGTAGACCTCCTCACGCAGTATTCCATTCAAAAACACGGTCTTCACATCCATTTGGTAGACAACCATGTTCATATGTATAACAACCCACAATTTTCATAAATGTAAATATCCATCTATTAAGTTAGATGATATATAATCTATCAGTTATATATGAACCTACCTTTTTCAGGAAAATTTTTCTCTTTATTACATTACATTACTTACTTTGCCAATATCTCAATATGCAACATTTCTTGCATAACTAAAGTTAACG